>JAHRHZ010000032.1:4900148-4928619 GCA_024137785.1 Ginglymostoma cirratum
CCCCCTACCTACACTCACCTTTACTGGCTCCATCCCCGCCTCTTCGACTTGTCTGCCTCCTCTCCACCTATCCTCTCCTCTATCCATCCTCTATCCACCTCCCCCTCTCTCCCTATTTATTTCAGAACCCTCTTCCCCTCCCCCATTTCTGATGAAGGGTTTAGGCCCGAAACGTCAAGTTTTCCTGCTCCTATGATGCTGCTTGACCTGCTGTGTTCATCCAGCCCCATGCTTGTTAAGCTCTATAACTACTTGGTTTGCACAGGTGACAAGGCTTTCAAACAAAAAAAAACCAATAGTCGTTTCATTTTGCATAACATGCACACCTACGCCTTTCGGTGATGCTTCCACTTTGAGAGTTGTAAATTTTATGGGGTTGAAGTTTTGCAGCAAGATTTTGTTGATTTACCCTCCTTGAGAGAATCAAAGATCTGTTGGTAGTCAGCTTGTTAAACATAGGTGACACCCTTCTTCAGCACATCTCTCAGTGGAGCTGTCTTCTTACAATGTTGGGAACATATGGTGAGAGGAAGTTGAAAAATCTAAAGCAGTGTTGCGGATCCCATCTATCTTGTGCAGTCGGCATTTGTTTAACATTTTTAATCTTTCTTGGATCAGGATGTACTTGAAAGTTTGAGTACACACGGCCGCAGCTACAAAGATGTCTGTCTGGATGATGTTGGTCTGGCACTTAATGCTGCTAAATACTAATACAGTTCATGCAATGCTGCCATCTCTAGGTGAAGGTTATAGTTCTGCTTTGCCTTTCTTTAATCCATTACCATGACATCATCAACTGTGCAAACACAGCCAAGTACAGTTCCAATAATCCTTTTCATGTGTTATTGCAAAAGATACTGGTAGCCCAGTGGTAACCTTTGAAAGCAGCACCATCCATGTGGCCCTCCCAATTGTCATGAACTGCTGGGATTCTTCTGCTAAGTGGATGAACTAGTAACAATGTTTCGCATCTTGTTTGTAAAATAACCCGGCTTTGGAAATTTTAAGATTTAATTCTCCCAATGTCTGTAATGGTGCCATGAAGCTATATCAGTCTGCGTGGGACTAGTATTGTGAATTCACCCTATCTCACTCAGTTCTGCTTGAAGCTTCCCCTGCATGTGCACACTATACTTCTTTCTGGAACTAATGCACATTGTTGTATTGTCTTTGAGATGCAATACTCCATTACTTTTAAAATTGCTGATCTTGTTTAAGTGATTTGGGCACATTTATTGAGATTTTTGATTGGTGACCAGTTCTACCACAGTGATCTGAATCTCATGAATTGTGACTATACAGAGATCTGTGCGTGCTGGTAATCTTCTTACTGCTGGACAATTGGTATCTGCCAGATAGGTGATTTCAGGAAACCAAGATAAGCTTACGTATTAGCACTGCACTGTGGTTCTGCCAATGCAAGGAATCAGTGTTCGTTTAGAGCAGCTTTCTCATAGGTTATATCAGGGAGCACCATTTACTGATCTACTTGTCCTTCAGGATGCATAGTGGTAATATGTTGGCTCTTACTCTATAGTTGATAGTGCTTTTAAGGTTTGTCATTCTTCCTTTTCAGAACATATGATGCTAAAGATTTTAAAGCTGATCACAACAATAGTGTTGGCTGCACCATAAGCATATAATTATGGTGGGCCTGCCATTATGGTTTCATACTCGCATAGATTGAACAAGTTGAGTGAATGAACAGAAGCCTGGCAGAAGATGTATAATGTGGATAAATGTGAGGTTATCCATTTTGGTAACAAAAACAGGAAGGCGCATTATCTGAATGGTGATAGATCAGGAAAGGGGCAAACACAATAAACCCTGGGTATTCTTATGCATCAGTTATTGAAAGTAAGTGTGTAGGTGCTGAAGGTGGTGACGGAGGTAAGTAGTACATTGGCCTTCAGAGCAAGAGGATTTGAGTATAGGAGCAGGGAGATATGTCTTGCTGCAATTGTACAGTGCCTTGGCGAGACTATATCTGGTGTATTGTTTGCAGTTTTGGTCTCTAAGAATGTTCTGGCTATGGAAGATGAACTTTTGATGCTGTTTCAGTTTTAGTAATATTAATTTAATTTTAATTTATTCAGTATTTTGTCATCTATACAATTTATTCAGTAATTTATTCCGTAATCCAAAATGGCACCAGAATGTGGCAACATTATCCACTTTTCATTGTACTTAGGTACAAGTGACAATATATTAAATAAATAAAAGGAAGGTGTGCACTGAAAGTTTACCAGTCTATTCCTGGGATGGCAGTCTGATGTACAAAGAACAAAGAAAACTTACAGCCCAGGAACAGGCCCTTCGGCCCTCCAAGCCTGTGCCGATCCAAATCCACTGTCTAAACCTATCGCCCAATTCCTAAGGATCTGTATCCCTCTGCTCCCCACCTACTCATGCATCTGTCCAGACGCACCTTAAATGAATCTACCGTGCCTGCCTCTACTACCTCTGCTGGCAACGCGTTCCAGGCACCTACCACCCTCTGTGTAAAGTACTTTCCGCGTGTATCCCCCTTAAACTTTTCTCCTCTCACCTTGAACGCGTGACCCCTCGTTATTGAATCGCTCACCCTGGGAAAAAGCTTATCTCTATCAACCCTGTCTATACCCTTCATGATTTTGAAGACCTCAATCAGGTCCCCCCTCAATCTCCTTTTTTCTAATGAAAACAATCCTAACCTACTGAACCTCTGTTCATAGCTAGCACCTTCCATACCAGGCAACATCCTCGTAAACCTTCTCTGTACCCTCTCCAAAGTTTCCACATCCTTTTGGTAATGTGGCGACCAGAACTGTACACAGTATTCTAAATGCGGCCGAACCGAAGTCTTGTACAATTTTAACACGACCTGCCAGCTCTTATACTCAATACCCCGTCCGATGAAGGCAAGCATACCATATGCCTTCTTGACCACTCTATCCACCTGTGCAGCCACCTTCAGGGTACAATGGACCTGAACTCCCAGATCTCTCTGCTCATCAACTTTTCCCAAGGCTCTTCCGTTTACAGTATAGTTTGCTCTAGAATTAGACCTCCCAAAATGCATCACCTCACACTTGCCCGGATTGAACTCCATCTGCCACTTCACCGCCCAACTCTCCAGTCTATCAATATTCTCCTGTATTCTTTGACAATCCCCTATGCTTTCTGCTACTCCGCCAATGTTCGTGTCATCTACAAACTTACTGATCAGACCACTTATGCCCTCTTCCAGATCATTTATGTATATCACAAACAACAGTGGCCCCAGCACTGATCCCTGTGGAACACCACTGGTCACCTTTTTCCATTTCGAGAAACTCCCTTCAACTACTACTCTCTGTCTCCTGTTGTTCAACCAGTTCTTTATCCACCTAGCTAGAACACCCTGCACACCATGTGACTTCACTTTCTCCATTAGTTTACGATGGGGAACCTTATCAAACACCTTACTAAAGTCCATGTAGATGACATCTACAGCCCTTCCTTCATCTATCAACTTGGTCACTTCCTCAAAGAACTCTATTAAGTTAGTAAGGCATGATCTCCCCTGCACAAAAACCATGTTGCCTATCACTGATAAGCCCATTCTTTTCCAAATATAAATAGATTCTATCCCTCAGTACCTTCTCCAGCAACTTTCCCACCACTGACATCAGGCTTACTGGTCTGTAGTTACCTGGAATATCCCTACTACCCTTCTTGTACAGGGGGACAACATTAGCAACTCTCCAGTCCTCCGGCACTTCACCTGTGTTTAAGGATGCTACAAAGATATCTGTCAGGGCCCCAGCTACTTCCTCTCTCGCCTCCCTCAGCATCCTGGGATAGATCCCATCCGGTCCTGGGGATTTGTCCACCTTAATATCCTTTAGCCTACCCAACACATCTTCCCTCCTTATGTCAACGTGATCCAGAGTAAACAAACTTCTATCTCTAATCTCAACATTCATCATGTCCCTCTCCTCAGTGAACACTGATGCAAAGTAATCATTGAGAATCTCACCCATTTTCTAAGGTTCGACACAAAACCTTCCTTCCTTATCCTTTAGTGGACCAACCCTTTCTCTAGTTACCCTCCTGCTTCTTATATATGAATAAAAGGCCTTGGGATTCTCGTTAATTCTGTTTGCTAAAGTTATTTCATGACCCCTTTTAGCCCGCTTGATTCCTCGTTTAAGATTGGTCCTACTCTCCCGATATTCCTCCAAGGACCGTTCTGTTCTTAGCTGCCTGGACCTTATGTACGCTTCCCTTTTCCTATTGGCTAGTCGCACGATTTCTCCTGTCATCCACGGTTCACGAATCTTTCCTTTCCTATCCCTTGTTTTCAAAGGGATATGCCTATCCTGCACTATCTTCAACCTATCTTTGAAAGCCTCCCATATATCAAATGTGGACTTCCCTTCAAATAGCTGTCCCCAATCCACATTTCCCAGCTCCTGCTGAATTTTGATATAATTAGCCTTGGCCCAGTTTAGTATTCTTCCCTTAGGACCACTCTCATGTTTGTCTACGAGTATTCTAAAACTTACAGAATTGTGGTCACTATTCCCAAAGAAATCCCCCACTGCAACTTCTACCACCTGGCCTGGCTCATTCCCCAACACTAGGTCCAATATGGCCCCTTCCCTAGTTGGACTATTGACATACTGCTCTAGAAAACTTTCCTGGATGCTGCTTACAAATTCTGCCCCATCCAGACCTCTGACTGGGATACACTTAGTGTCAATGTTGGGAAAATTAAAATCTCCCATCACCACCATCCTGTTACCTCTACATCTTTCCATAATCTGTCGACCTATTTGTTCTTCTACCTCACGCTCACTGTTGGGAGGCCTGTAGTACAGCGCCAACAATGTAACTGCACCCTTCTTATTTCGCAGCTCTACCCATAATGCCTCACTGCTCAAGCCCTCCATAGTGCCCTCCTTTAGCACAGCCGTGATACCATCCCTGACCAGCAATGCAACTCCTCCCCCCCTTTTACTTCCCTCTCTGTCCTGTCTGAAGCATCTATATCCTGGGACATTTAGTTGCCAATCATCCCCTTCCTTCAACCAAGACTCTGTGATCGCAATAACGTCATACTCCCAGGCACTAATCCAAAACCTAAGTTCGTCTGCCTTACCCACTATACTCCTTGCATTAAAGTATATGCACTTCAGACCACCAGTTCCTTTGCGTTCATCTGCTCTCTGCCTACTCTTCCCCTTTGTCATGCTAACTTCATGATCCTTACAGTCTCTAGTTTCCACCTCACTGTCTACTAGTCTTCTCCTCTGGTTCCCAGACCCCTGCCACATTAGTTTAAACCCTCCCCAACAGCCCTAGCAAAAACTCCTCCTAGGACACTAGTTCCAGTCTGGTTCAGGTGTAGACCATCCAATTTGTAATAGTCCCACCTTCCCCAGAACTGGTCCCAGTGTCCCACAAATCTGAACCCCTCCCTCCTACACCATCCCTCGAGCCACGTGTTCATCCTGCCTATTCTTTCATTTCTACCCTGGCTAGCACACGGCACTGGTAGCAACCCTGAGATCACTACCTTTGAGGTCCTCCTCTTTAACTTCTCTCCTAGCTCCCTGAATTCTGCTTTCAGGACCTCATCTCGTTTTTTACCTATATCATTGGTGCCTATATGCACCACAACAACTGGCTGTTCACCCTCCCTTTTCAGAATGCTCTGTAGCTGATCAGTGACATCCCTGACCCGAGCACCTGGGAGGCAACATACCATCCGGGAGTCCCGTTTTCGGCCACAGAACCGCCTATCTACTCCCCTTACAATAGAATCCCCTATGACTATGGCCCTATGAGTCTTTTTCCCGCCCTTCTGAACAGCAGTGCCCGCCATGGTGCCATGATCCGGGCAACTGCTGTCCTCCCCTGGTGAGCCATCTCCCCCAACAGTATCCAAAACGGTATACCTGTTTTGGAGGGAGATGACCGCAGGGGACACCTGCACTGCCTTCCTGCTCTTTCTCTGCCTTTTGGTCACCCATTCACTGTCTCCCTCAGCAATTCTAATCTGCGGTGTGACCAATTCACTAAACGTGCTATCCACGACCTTCTCAGCATCGCGGATGCTCCACAGTGAGTCCACCCGCAACTCCAGAGCCGTCATGCGGTCAAACAAGAGCTGCATCTGGACACACTTCCTGCAAGTGTAACAGTCAGGGACGTCAGTCACGTCCCTGATCTCCCACATCAAGCAAGAGGCACATGCCACGGGTCTGAGGTCCCCTGCCATTGTAAGCCTTAGCTCTGACTCAACTAACTAATACCAAACAATGCACTTAAATATATTAAAAAAAAAACACCTTACCTTGCAGAGTCTTTTTCTTCTGGTTAGAGGAGGAGGGTGGGAGGGAGATGCTACACATGTAGCATCTCGGGTTTAGCTGCTGCCCAAATATATACTAATTCCTTACCTTCCTCACAACCTCCTGGTCTCCAACGTCACCTCCGCTCCGTCTCCCGCCGCTCCCGGTGAGGAAAAAACCGCTCGCCGCTTGAGGTAAGTTTTTAAACCGTCTTACCTTCCCGTCAGGCCTCTGGTGCTCGCTGCCGCTCTTCCCGCTTCGAACTGCCGCCCGACACCAAAATGAAGAGAGACACCAAAATGTGTGAAGAGAGATTGGATCAGTTAGGACTATATTCACTGGAGTTTAGAAGAATGAGGAGGGATCTCACAGAAACTTATAAAATTGCAACGGGGTGGACACGGTCAATGCAGAAGGTAATTCCTGAAGACTGGGGAATCCAGAACCAGGGGTCACAGTTTAATCAAAATGGTTAGGCCATTTAGGACTGAGATGAGGAGACATTTCTTCAGCCAGGCAGTGGTAAGTCTGTGGAATTCTCTGCCGCAGAAAACAGTTGAAACCTACTTGAAGCCAAAAATTGAATATTTTTCAGAAAGAGATAGATATAGTTATTAGGGCTGAAGAGATCAAAGGGTATGCGGAGAAAGCAGGAACAGGGTACTGAGTTGGATGATCAACCGTGGCGGAGCAATCTGGAAGAGCCGAATGGCCTAGTCCCGCTCCTGTTCTCTATGTTTCTACATCTTCAAACAATGTAAATTCCAGATCATCATTTCTGAATGTTTTAACTGAAATAGGGGTGATTAGTCAAACCCTTTGCTGTGACATCTTGTGACAAACATAGAAATATCCTATCCAAGGGTTGCTGATGGTATGACGTGTTAGAGTCCGATAGTCTTGAAGTTAATTCTTACCTTGAGTTAATCTTTAAGTACTCTCCAGATCATTTCTGTATCTTTCTACAGAAAGATTGAGAGTGTTAATTCTGCGAAGCCCTGCCTTGCTGACAGTAAGTCATATTAGCAGACATCTTTTCTCTGGATCATTTATAATTTGATCTGTAAAAAACGCTGCATAGGTTGCTTGAATATCTGTAATTCGGTAAATTGACTGCCCTGCCCATAATTAAGAGTTTGTCTTCCAATTCTTTTTGAAAGTTTATTTTGTTAGATGTAAAGGGTTACTGTGTTTGTTTGTTTCTTTTACTTGTGTGCTTTTCGCCTTTTACTTTTCCCTCTGCTGCTTCTGTTTCACTTTATTTTTCCATGTTGCCATTCCTTTACTTGGCTTTAGAGGAACAGTCTCTAAAGTGATTAAGAAATACAGGTCTGCGGTAGTAAGTTTCTACCTCTTGTTGGTATTAGCACCAAATAAGGAGTGATGATATTCCTTGGGCTTCCCTCTGCATTTGTACCAAACCAGAGAGGAAAAATGGTGATAACCATCGACCTCTGCAAACAGGTAAAACTGATCAGAAAAGTGCTTTGCAGTGCTTCAAAATGTTTTATTTTGTTCAGGAGAGCTCTTTATCCAGACTGTAAGAAACCTTTGACTGCTGTTTTTAACTTGATTGTGGAATAGGAACGCAGGCTGTCAATTTGACTTTGTAAAAAGTGAATTGGGCCTTGCAGCTTGATATAAGTTTATAAGTGGAAAGAAGGTAGCTATTTGTGTAATTAATAGATCTCCAATTATATAAATGTGTGCTTTAGTTTTCCAAATGAAGTCTAGCACTGATGTCTGGCTGATGTTCAATGAGGTTTCCGAGTATCTATTACAAATAAGTTGGATTCTTTACAGTGACTGCTACTAACTGTGGCTTATCACCATTGTGTGGGCTTTGACTCCACCAACAACCTGATGGGGCAATGCTTACGCTCTGATAACATGAGAATTCAGTGTGATTAACACGGCAATGAAAGATTCACGGGACATTTATTGCAGCTCTTACAATGACAGGCCCTTTAGAGTGTGGATTAATGTCAAGTTATTTGGTTACAAAAGTAATACATTTTCACCTGTGTGTCATGCTTCAAGTGGCCCCAGTTATGATGGTATCTGAGACTTTTTTTATCCCCAAATCAGGCAATTATATGGTTATGAAATCATGACAATATTTCTTAGAGGTATAGCACATACTAATTATGAGACATAACGCAACAGATAGAACTAGAGACCATTGTCAAAACTATATCTAGTTTCGTACTCTTAAGTGTTGGGAGTCCAGGTGTAGGTCTCAGGTTTCAGCCGAAGTTCGACAGCAAGTAAAGGGTAAGTCCCACAGGAATAGTGGTCAAGGTGCAAAGACTATGACCTGAAGGAAGCAATGGGGTGGGTCACGCTGCTGGGAGCCCTTGACCAGGAAAGAGGCCTATCACAAAGAAACCTAGCTTTCCATCCACCTGAGGCCTGGTAAGGGTAGCCTGCTGAGCTCCTCCACCATCCCCCACCTTTTGCCTTGACCACCTGCACTCCCAACCTTCTTTGATCACTTAATTGTAGGGTCCTGGGGAGTGTTGCCAAACAAAGAGACCTTAGAGTTCAGGCTCATAGTTCTTTGAAGGTTGAGTCCCAGGTAGACAAGGTAGTGAAGAAGGGGTTGGGGTGTCATGTTGCAGCTGTACAAGATAACAGTTAGGCAACTTTTGGAATGCTGCATTCAGTTCTGGTCTCCCAGTTATAGGAAAGATGTTAAACTTGAGACGGTGCAGAGAAGATTTACAAGGAAGTTGCTGGGGTTAGAAGGTTTGAGCTATAAGGAGAGGCTGAATAGGCTGGAGCTATTTTGCCTGGAACATTGGAGGTTGAGAGGTGACCTAATAGAGGTTTATAAAATCATAATGGGCATGGATAGGGTGAATAGCCAAAGTCTTTTTTCCAGGGTAGGGGTGTCCAAAATTAGAAGGTATAGGTTCACGGTGAGTGGGGAAAGATGTAGAAGTGACCTGGGGCGACTTTTTCACGCAGATGGTGGTGCATGGATGGAATAAGCTGCCAGAGGAAGTAGTGGAGGCTGGTACGACAACATTTAAAAGGCATCTGGATGGGTACATGAATAGGAAGAGTTAGAAGGATATGGGCCAAATGTTGACTAGATTAACTTAGGATATTTGGTCAGCAGGGTTGAGTTGAACCAAAGGGTCTGTTTCCGTGTTGTACAACTCTATGACTGTATGACCATATTTCACTAGTCTCAGGATTGAGGCTTGGCATTAAGTGACTGCTTAAAAGCTTCACTTTGTGGGAAGGAAGCCATGATGATTTGGGCCCCATTCGCTCAATGTAAATGGCACACTAGGCAGAGGTAACTCAGGGAACATTATGGATCCCCACAAATCCATAGTTAGGTCACATAAAATTATGCCTACTGGGTGTTAATAAACTTGCACAGAAAGTATTTCAGCTCTAAACTCAGAGAAACTGCTTGTAGGAATACAAAATCTTAAGCATCTGAGATAAGCTCAATGGGATACTCGTCATGTAAACTGATTTATTGACTTAATCACAGTTAATTGCAGATAACTTTGCCAGTGTAGAAGGTTAACTATTTCTTCAATATCACTGAAAGGACTAACTTAGTTTAGATTTAAGAGTTGTAAGTGCCCATTGCTTTTAGCTTCAGTCTAACTATTGAGTTGGTGAGATTTAAATGAGAGTGGGGAGTTGAAATAGCACATGCATTATTTATGGAGTAATGGTTAATCTTCCAACTCACCTCACTCTAAGTTCCTGCTGCTATCTTTCCTGAACTAGCAGCTGGAAAATAGATTAAAGATCCTGCTTACATTGTTTTCAGCAATGTATCCAGAGAGAGCATTCTTAACCATCTTCCATTCTAAACACTGGATACATTAAATGACATTGCTTTTGAATCCCCTTCTTCAAAATCACAATGAAAAGATATTAAGTTAACAACTTCAATTATAAAGTTATTTGTACAGAAGGAGCAATTGATTTACTTTAAGTTTTGTCTCTGCATGGATTTATAAAATCTTCGCTCAAATAACTGAGGTGTCCTGTCTATTTATTAATTACTAAGCATGTTTTCATTGGAAAAATATAGAAGAGATTTTAAGCTTAGAATAGTGTTAAATAGTAACAATCTCATCCTGCCTAGATAATTCATTTGATACCCTTCTGGTGCTCTGAACAGCCATATTACAAATGACCATGTAAAGCAACATGAGCTGGTTTACACAATTAATATTTTTCTCTTATTGACGGTTACAAGTGATTATTCTATGTCCTAACTTTTACAATCTAAAAACAATACATTTCTTTTTCTATCATGTGCTTGAATTTTCTGGAAGTTTTCACCATAACTGCAATTTAAGAGTCGAGTTGCACAACTTTTCCCTGAAGAAAATTTGTATGTAGCTGATTTAGTCTAGTTTTACACCGGTTTGCTACTGCATGAATTTGTTGTATATTTGCAATGCTATTGACTTACCACAGTGAAAGTCCAATAGTCTGTTAACCCAACCCTGCCCCTTTGCTGAAGATCAGCGGAGGTGAATTTCCCACCGTTATGTCAGTTTGAAGTTTATATATTTTCATAGCAAGGCCTAAATTCACCACTTCTGTTGAATTATAGAATTATGTTTACCTTTTAAAAAAGTTCCCCTGACTCAGGCCTGCAACTTTAGGGATCCATTAACATTCTTATCCTCAGTGTTTGTGGAACCCAGTACAAATATAACAAGGATGGAAGTGTTGCGTTGACAATTATTTACTGCCTGCACCCTTTGGTACCCATCATCAGAAATCCCTGTCTTCAATCAACTCGAGTTGCTTCCCCTGATGTGAAGAAATCACTGAATGCGCTGAACAGAGCAAAGACGATAAGCCCTGCCAACATTCAGGCTGTGGATCTGAGAATTTGTGCTCCAAATGACTTACTCAGCTATTTCAGTTCACTACAATACAATATCAATCAGACAGTGGTGAAAAAATGTCTGGTATGTCTTGTTCATAAGAAGCCTGACAAATCCAACCTACCCAATAATTTACCACCAGTCTACACTTAATCATCAGTAAAGTGACGGGAGACATCAACAGTGCTATCATGCTGACCAATGCTGAGTGTGATTTTCTGCCAAGAAGACTCAGTTCCAGACCTCATTAGTCCACATTTCAACAATTTCACAATGAAGTGATTTCCAGAGCTGAAATCACCCTTGAAATCGCTAAGCAGCATTTGATAAGTGTGTAGACAGTATGTTTACTCCCTCATATTATTTGAATTTTTTTTGGCTTGGCATGATCACTACCGTTAGTATTCTGCTAGGAAGTCAAGGAAATTAAATAATTTGTTTGAAATCCTATCTTAGAAGTCACCTCAACATCTGACATTAAATTTAAACCTGTTGTTACTATTTGCTCCCTAAACTGTGTCGCATTCTGAATTAACTTAGTTAAAGATTCATCAATGAGCTCAAATCGGATGTGCTGCTGTTTGGTTATTTGATTCCTTCTGCCTTCTTGCAAACCTGCTGAGTCTTGCAACCTGAATACTCCTCAGTATTGACAGCATTGGAAAACATTCGACCAATTTGGTATAGTCATGATTTCCAACTTGCTGGTAGTATTTTTATATCACCATAGTTAATCTTGATGAATTCTGTCTTGTGTTTTCTGCCATGAGTCTAGGGAGCTTTGTGAAAGCTTTATTTATTGTTCCATGACCAGCTGTCCAGTAATTGAATGTTCTTTGACTTGTTCTTCCGTGACCTGTTGTTCCTTAACTTAAACAATTTGACTCCTTCCATCATTTGAAAACAACTCAGGTCAAAATGCTGACTTGTGCTTAAGAGTGGGAATTCTTAATTGTGAACTATGCATACAGTCTGTACAATCAGATGCCCCTAAAGTAGGCAAGTTACTTGTCACAAATGTTTTACTCCTGGACGCATTTTGTGAAACTGTTGGCTATAGAGATTGTTTCTTCAACCATAGAAGATTATCTGATAAAATAATGACACTTGGCACTGTACAGAGCTTAAAATTGATGAAATGCACATTGACATTAATGGCTTCTTGTCAAGCAGCTAGATCTGATAAGTTGTTTCTCCTATGAATACCTTTGGCCTTCTTACTTCTGTAAGTTGTTCTATCATTTGAAATTCTTTGTGAGTAGCTATTTGTCTTTTTATTGCTCTGTGGCTATGCCCTATTTTGGCACATTTTCTGAAAACAACCTGCTCTTTTACAGATAAAGTATATCTTTGTAAATTATTGGTCACTACTTGTGCCTTTAAGGTTCCTTAGTGCCATGGCACTAACAATGACTATTCATATCTGTTGTGCTATTCACTGCATTGGTTTCTCACAAGTGCCTTTAAGGGCCTTGTACCTTAAAAACTGAGAAGATTCTGTTGATCTCCTGTGATAAGATTAATCTTCTAAGATTGTTTTTTCTAAACTTCTGCTTTGCTCACCATCTGAGAGGTTTTCTGTCTAGTCAAATCCTACTTTGTAATAAATCTGACAAAAACTCATCAGCAACTCCAATGACAATTTTATCTCTTATGAATCCTGTCTTTAAACTCATCAGTTACATTTTTTTCCCCGCTAATCTGTACAGGTCACTAATGATTTACCAATGTGTTCCGTGGTTTCTGAACCCTTCAATTAAGTCTGACTCTTTCAAGAATTGTGGTTAAAATAATTTATACAGTCTTACAGTACTTCAACATATCTATCTTTTGCTTCTTTGGTTTCTTTTTCTTGGTGAGCTAAAACATCATTAGCTACACACCATAAGTTATTTACTTGGTCAAGTTTTGATTTAGTATCTTGTTTGGAAGCAATTCTAGATCTTAAGAATTTTTTCAATCAAGATGTCCAGTTCTGTGTTCTGTATCCTATCTCATCCAAGTTTGGAATCACGTCTTCCTGGCAATATTATATCTGCCATTTTCTCTAATGTGATTATTTATTTTCCTTGTTAAAAGATGTGTAATCATTCAGTATGGCCAAATTACTGAGAACTGCTGTAATTAATATTTTCCCTTCCTTTCATGATTAAAGTGAAGTTTTTTTTTTACCTTTTGAGAGTAAATTGGATGATTTGTACATTTTGTGCAGCTTCTCTTGACAAATCCCATTAATCACTGCCATAATATGATTCCCATTTCCTTCATGGCTCAATGACTTAACCTCACTCTCTGTACTTCTAATAAATGATTTCTGCTGTCTTAATGGTCTTAATGAATTAATTCTGCTCCTCACACCTCAATAAGACAAATCTGATCCATTCACAGTTTTAGCTAGATGATTTCTGAGGTACTAAATAATAATTATCGTTGCTTTCATGGTCTTTTCCGAGATGAATCCCAATGTTTGTGGTTTACATGAACTGCAGTAAAGACAGGAACCGTTTAAGTAATAGATCTCCAACCTTTCCTGGGGCCTCAATCGGCTCCTAACTATTTTCCTTCTTTACACTTTGCTTAAATTTCTAAATTGTGGCTTTATCATTCAAATTTAGGCTTTGCAATGTTTCTGGTTCTGTGACCTTGTTTTAAATTGCTTCAATGGCCCTTGATTTCCTTTAATGTAATGATGCCCCCAAAATGTTTGCTCGCGAAAGCAACAAACTGTAAGTACTTGGATTACATCTAGCTTTGTAAAAAGCGTAAGAACTGCGGATGCTGTAAATCAGGATCAAAAACAGAAGCTGCTGGAAAAGCTCAGCAGGCCTGGCAGCATCTGTGAAGAAGAATCAGAGTGAACATTTTGGGTTGAGTGACCCTTCCACAGAACTGATGGTCAGTAGGAAAATGTCAGTTTGTATGCAGATGATATGGTGGGGGTAAGGGGTAAGGAGTAAGGAGTAAATGATAGGTGGGGATAGAGCCCAAAGACCCATAGCAATGTGGTTGACTCTCAGCTGCCCTCTGAAATGGCCCAGCAAGCCACTCAGTTGTACCAATTGCTACAAAGCCTCAAAGAAATGAAACTGGCAGATCACATGGTATCTACCTAGGCACTGGAAAAGACAACGACAGAAATGGCCCTGTCGACTGTGCAAAGTCATCCTCGCTAACATCTCGGGGTCAGTGTCAAAATTGGAAGAGCTGTCTCACAGACGAGTCAAACAACAGCCTGACATAGTTATACTCACAGAATCATACCTTACAAACAATGTCCCAGACACCACCATCACCATCCCTGGATGTGTCCTGTCTCACAGTCAGGACCGACCCAGCAGAGGGGACAGCACAACGGTATACAGTTAGGAGGGAGTTGCTCTGGTAGTCCTCAACATTGACTCCGGATCCCATGAAGTCTCGTGGCTTCAGGTTAAACATGGGCAAGGACATCTCCTGCTGATTACCACATACCGTCCTTCCTCAGTGGATGAATTAGTATTCCTCAATGTTGATCAACACTTAGAAGAAGCACTGGGGATGGCAAGGTCACAAAATGTACTCTGGGTGGGGGATTTCAATGTCCACCACCAAGAGTGGCCCGGCAGCAGTACTACCGATAGAGCTGGTCGGGTCCTAAGGGACATAGCTGTTAGACTGGGTCTGTGGCAGGTGGTGAGGGGACCAACAAGAGGGAAGAACATACTTGACTTCATCCTTACTAATCCACCAGCTGCAGTTGCATCTGTCCATGACAGTATCGGTAAGAGTGACTATCGCACAGTCCTTGTGGAGACTAAGTCCCGCCTTCAATTTGAGAACAACCTCCATCGTGTTGTGTGGCACTATCACCGTGTTAAATGAGACAGACTTTGCACAGATCTAGCAACTCAAGACTGGGCATCCATGAGGCGCTGTGGGCCATCAACAGCAGCAGAATCGTACTCCAGCACAATCTGTAACCTCATGGCCCAGCATATCTCCACTCAACCATTACCATCAAGCCAGGGGATCAACCCTGGTTCAATGAAGAGTGCAGAAGGGCATGCCAGGAGCAGCACCAGGCATACCTGAAGATGAGGTATCTACCTGGTGAAGGCACCAAACAGGACTACTTGCACGCCAAACAGCAAAAGCAGCAAGTGATAGACAAATAATCCCATAACCAGCAGATCAGATCTAAGCTCTGCAGTCCTGTCACATCCAGTCATGAATTGTGGTGGACAATTAAACAATTCACTGGAGGAAGAGGGTCCACAAATATCCCTGTCCTCAATGATGGAAGAGCCCAGTACATCAGTGCAAAAGATAAGGCTCAAGCATTCGCAGCAATCTTCAGCCAGAAGTGCCAAGTAGATGATCCATCTCAGCCTCCTGCAGTGGTCCCCAGCACTACAGTTACCAGTCTTCAGCCAATTTGATTCACTCCATGTGATATCAAGAAATGGTTGGAGACACTGGATATTGCAAAGGCTACGGGCCTTGACAACATTCCAGCAATAGTACTGAAGACTTGTGCTGTAGAACCTGTTGCTCCCCTAGCCATGCTATTCCAGCACAGTGATGGAAGGTGTCAACAACAGTGCTATCAAGCAGCACCTGCTCAGTGACTCCCAGTTTGGGTTCCACCAGTGCCACTCAGCTCCTGACCTCATTACAGCTTTGGTTCGAACATGGACAAAAGAGCTGAATTCCAGAGGTGAGGTGAGAGTGACAGCCCTTGACATCAAGGCTGCATTCAACCGAGTGTGGCATCAAGGAGCCCCAGCAAAACTGGAATCAATGGGTATCAAGGGGCAAACACTCTGGTGGTTGGAGTCATACCCGACACACAGGAAGATGGTCGTAGTTGTGGGAGGTCAATCATCCCAGCTCCAGGACATCTCTGCAGGAGTTTTTCAGGGTAGTGTCCTAGGGTCAACCATCTTCAGCTGCTCCACCATGACCTTCCCTCTATCATAAGGTCAGAAGTGGGGATGTTCGCTGATGATTGCACAATGTGCAGCACCATTCATGACTCCTCAGATACTGAAGCAGTCCATGTTCACATGCCACAAGATCTGGACAATATCCAGACTCGGGCTGACAAGTGGCAAATGACATTTGTGCCACACAAATGCCAGGCTATGACCATCACCAATAAGAGACAATCTAACCACCACCTCTTGGCATTCAATGGTGTTACCATCACTGAATCCCCCACTATCAACATCCTGGGGGTTACCATTGACCAGAAACTCAACTGGACTCACCACATTAACCTACAAGAGCAGGCCAGAAGGTAGGAATACTGCAGCGAGTAAATCACCTCCTGACTCCTCAAAGCCTGTCCACCATCTACAAGGCACAAGTCAGGAGTGTGATGGAATACTCCCCACTTGTCTGGATGAGTGCAGCCCCAAAAACACTCAAGAAGCTTGACACCATCCAGGACAAAGCAGCCCACTTGATTGGCACTACATCCACAAGCGTTCACTCCCTCCACCACTGATGCTCAGTAACAGCAGTGTGTACTATCTACAAGATGCACTGCAGAAATTCTCCAAAGATCCTCAGACAGTACCTTCCAAATCCACAACCACTTCCATCTAGAAGGACAAGGGCATCAGACAAATGGGAACACCACCACCTCCAAGTCCCCCTCCAAGTCACTGACCATCCTGACTTGGAAATATATCGTCATTCCTTCACTGTCGCTGGGTCAAAATCCTGGAATTCCCTCCCTTATAGCATTTTGGGTCAACCCACAGCAGGAAGACTGCTACAGTTCAAGAAGGTAGCTCACCACCACCTACTCAAGGGCAATTAGGGATGGGCAAGAAATGCTGGCCAGCCAGCGACGCCCACATAGACAAAAGAGAGAAAAGCAGTTGGACAAAGGAGCTGATAAAGATCTGGCTAGGACAGTGAATAGCTATTAATGGGGACGGTTAGTGGCTAATAATGCATTATGTGTAATGTCAGACAATGTGATGATAAGACCTGGTGTGTGGGATGGTGAGATGGACATGGGAGAGTTCAGGCCCTAAAGTTATTGAACTTGATGTTGAGTCCAGAGGGCTGTAGGATCCCCTAGCAGAAAATGAGGTGCTGTTCTTCCAGCTTGCATTGAGCTTCACTGGAACACTGCAGCAAGCCAGAGACAGAAATGTTAGTCGGGGAACAAGGTGGTGTGTTTAAGTGGCAGGCAACTGGAAGCTCAGGGTCTTTTCTGGGGGCAGAACTAAGATGTTCTGTGAAGCAGTCACCCAGTCTACACTTCGTTTCCCCAATGTAGAAAAAATCATATTGTGAGCAGTGAATGCAGTAGACTAGATTGTGGGAAATGCAGGTGAAGCGCTGCTTCACCTGAAAGGTGTGTTTGGCCCCTTGGATACTGGGGTGGGAGGAGGTAAATGGGCAGGTGTTACACCTTCAATGGTTGCAGGGGAAGGTGCGTGGGGCTGTTGGGGGTGAAGGAAGAGTGGACCAAGGGTGTCCCAGAGAGAATGGTCCCTGCAGAAGGCAGACAAGGAAGGGATGGGAAATACGTGTCTGGTGGTGGCATCCCGCTGGGGGTGGCGGAAATGGTGTCTGATGATCTTCTGGACGTGGATACTGGTGGGATGGTAGGTAAGGACAAAGGGAATCCTATCGCTGTTGTGGGAGGGAAGAGGAGTGAGGGTGGAAGTGCAGGAGATGGGTCTTGAACAGATCCGTTCACTATTTTGTTGTTTACCTCAATTCTTCATGTCACTGCATGAAAGGAAAACGTGATAATGTGGATGATGAAAAAGAATGTCTAATATCCATAAATAATCCCCACAGGATTAAAAAAATTTGGAAAGATTTTAATCATAGGTGTGCGGACAAGGTACTTCTAGAAACACAATGACTTTTTTCAAGACGCATTATTTTATTAACAACAAAATGACAAAAGATTTCAAAGCACACCACATTTTAAAATTTACATTAAAATACATCACAAATGAAATTTTGCCATATCATGCACTATTAATACATAGAAAATACCTAAAATAGGGCATTTGTCCAAACAATGAGAAATTGGGAATATTCTTTAACACCTTAAGCAATATTTATGATTTAATTGAAGTGTCAATTTATGACAGGAGTTCCGTATCAGTGACAATAAATATCACGGTGCCAACAGTATAGAATTGTTTGTTTTGATCATGAGTTGGAGTAAAGACTGCTACCTCACAATTTCAAATTTAATTCAGGTCAACTACATAGGTTATGCTGGAAGAAATGCCTATGCACAGGAACAAATATATCAGACTGGTTGTGTGAGATGTTCATTCTTCAATTAATTTTAATACTGTGAAGCATTCATTTTTCAACAATTTTCCAAGTTAGCTGTAGGATTTCAAACTAGAAGGTCTCATCTTTTAAAAGATCTTTACCAGCAGCCGTGCAAGGACCCCTTGAAATCATTTTGTGAATATGTCAGCATTATAGGTACAAAGTGCACTAATCTCATGACGGGACAATTATATACATCTACCAAATCAATAAAATGGTTTCATGTGCTTCTGACAAAGTTTGACACTTTGAATTGGTCATGTGGCAATCTGACAAAGTTTTAAGAAGTTGTGAAGAAAATAGAATGAATCAGATTTAATGCATAATAACTTCTTCAAGGAAGCACATTCAGTTCTGCCGCAAGCCTTAAGTTACAACACACTCCATTGGAGAAGCTACACTATTAATATAGGACCACCTGAAATACAATGATTCGGTTTCAGTGTCAAATTATCATTCTTGTATTCAGTGGTAATGTTTGTTTTCTCTTTGTAAATCCACAATTAACATCTACCTGTGTGGGAAACCTTACAATGGGCATGAGAGTTGTGTTGGCTGGATGAGATTAATTGTATTTCTAGTGACATTCAGAATCCAAGTTTTCTATCTGCTGAAACTATGGGGTAAATTTTCATCTAGTATTCACATAGGCAGTAAGCTAATGATGTAGATCACTGCCAAATGTTCAAGCCACTTGAATTTCATTCCATTGATAGGTTCCATAACAGGCTGGGAGGGGAAGGACATTTCACTCCACCAGAGTGCTGTCCATGTGGTGATGCTGAAAACTTAACGCACTCTTGTCTGATGATCAACCTGACCACGAAGGAAGTTTGCAGTAAGTCACTTTCTGACCATTGGAACATGTTGCTGCATGTGCAATAATCAACTATATTCATTGCAAGCTCTACTCGATAGCATTTTAAACATTTAAACTCACATTCAAAATTGGAACAGCTCCAAGATGCTTGTGAGTTTTTCAAAGTGCAATAACTCGCTGACATTACACTGACAATGGTCCCATTCATTAGTAGTTATGTGCTGATACCATTTTACAAAATATTTCAAGAACAGTTGTGAGTAGAACAGCAAAAGACAGCTTCACATGGAACAATCAGACAAATATGATGGTCAAATCAATCCTGAAATGCACAATCCATTGTACTTGAACTCTGTATTCTACCTTGCATCCACCATCTACCCAATTTTCTAAAATAACTGATACATATTTTGAAAAATTTTTCAAAAAATTTTCAAAAGACTTAAAAGTTTTCGATTTCACTTTGTATCAACCTTTACTCCCCAGATCTGATGACAAATGATAAGGCTCATTCAGCTTGTCAGGCAACAGGTTATTGTAAATTATACTAAAATTCCATGACAGATTATATTCACATATATCATATTGATTTCAACCAGCAATATCTAACCCACAAAATACCATCCTATTAAATGTTATACATAGGTAATACATGCAGACTTAGTTAAATGTAATTTAAAATAATATTTACTACCATAACTAATAGAAATATATAGATTTAGATATCTGCTTCTAGTTTGAATTTGACCAACTGGAAAATGGTGCACTCAATTATTATTTAGCACAGTTTTAACATATAAGTCATTTCTTCTCCGAAATTCAAATTTGCAAAACAAAAACAAAAGGAAGACATACGCAGTGAGATTTGCTGCATTTCTCCAGGTGAAAAATATCTGGCTAATTCCCCAGTCATCCCACAGATTGATAGATATTGTGAGAAACGGAAGATTGAGGTATTAGTTGAAAATATCTTTATAATAAAGTGGATTCAAACTTGGAATAGCTCTCTTTCAATCTGTCTAGCAAGCATGTTATAATTTGCACTGAGAGGAATTTGAATACACGATGGAATCATGCTGATTTGAAAGATTTGATTGGAACTTTAGCAAATACCTAATGTCTCGTAACTGGTTTATTTGATATGCCTATTCTCCATCCACACAGCTTCCCAAACATATGTAATATTTCAAATAAACTGTTTTGTTACAAATATAAATGAGGAAAAAGATATTTCCACTGGCAGAAGGCTGGCATTAAGAGTACATAATTAAGATAATTGTCAAAAGAACCAGAGGGGAAATGGAGAGAATTCTTTTTAAGTAGCAAGCTGTTATTACAATCATTAACTGGAACACATTGCCTAAAAAGGTGCTGAAAGCAGATTCAAAAGTGAACTGGAATACCCTTAAAAAGGAAACATTTGCACTGTTAGGGGCAAGAGGATGGTAATGGCACAAATATGGATATCTCAGAGAGCTGACAAAAGCACAATGGCCACATTCTGTACTGTATGATTCTATGAAAGCAGTTTCTTTCAGGGTGGAATGGAAATGATCCAGGAAAGAAAGGTAAATAGTTGAATAATGGTGTGTACTGATTTACTTGATCCCTTTGAGAAGCAGCTGCATACTTCAATTGCATCCAGCCACTCTGAACTGGAGGCCAAATTCTAGACAGAATGACTGAGGCTGGAAAATGTGTGAGAAACGTCAATGAGAACAGATACGTCCTTTACACCATTCACAATCAAGCAGTTTACTGGAAATTACTATTCAGGATCAGGAATAAAGACTGCCAATTTGGATGGGATGACATCCTGGTGGTGCTGTACATGGAATTGTACTCCAGCAAGGTTGTGTGAGCTGCAAAGATTTGAACAATTGGAGAAATACCACAAGTGATACCTTTAGAAGTTTTTACACATCTGGTGACCGCAAAGATGGTCCAATGACTTTTGCCTAACGTTAAGCTGCAAATGAGTCAAAACCAGCTCTGAACCTGAACATGCCATTCATATTCCTGATTTCAGGCTCCTGAAGCAATGTTCCACTTGGAGATCAGTTGTAGCAGGAAACTCCCAGGAGACTGGCAGAAATGCTTTAGAAATCTCCTTAAAACATTCCTGAAAAGGTCTCACATACCCACTGACTCATGAAAAACCTTCTTGTGAATAATGAAAATGGGGAAGGCTCATTCAGGAGAGCATCATGACACTTTGTCAGGAAAATAAAGAGGTGAAGTCAAGGCATTGGAGGGACATAAACCTCTAAATAGTCCATCTACCCAATCTTAAAGAGTCACCTACCCCACCTTTGGAAGAATCTGCAGATCATGCAATAGATTGATTAGCCATTTCAGAATCCAAATGAATTGAAGTCGAAACAGGATTTTGCTTGACCCCTGGGGACAGTTTAAGAACAGAATTCTCCAGCAAGATTCAGGATCTTCAGGTGGTATGGAAGGAATATAGAAAATTAACTAAAGGGGAAAAAAACAAAAAGGGAAAAAATATTTGGCTTATCACTGTCAGTTTATTGATACTGATATATCGTAATTCAGTTTTATACCTACAAGAATAAACTATTTGTGATAAACCACTTACCAATTTAAATACATATTTAACTGAGGAGCATGGCCAGAATTTATGAACTGTTACTTGAGATTTTAAAAAAAATGTTTTGAGGTTTGGGATAGAAATAGTTAATCTTGGATTTCAATAACATTAATACCATTTCTATCACATAGATGTTTCCTATCACATAAATACTTCCTCTTTACAAAGCCCTGGTGTGGGGGAATAGGATACTTTTCAAAAGGTAGGTACAAACTCGATGGGCTGATTGGCCTCTTTCAGCCTTTTCTCAATAAACAGTTTGCATGTGCATTTTCATTGAACAAAAAAATCTCTTGATTGCACAAGTAGATGATGAAAATGTTAAAAATCATGCCAATTTTTTTACAACTCTTGGAAAGTTGCAATATCTGCAATTTGAAGTTCATTATCAGTTTCCCTGTAGGTTATGGGAATGATATGAATAGTGCACATCATTCATGTCATTATACTTTCATTTAAATATTAATTAAAGAGTATGCTTGCATGACTTGTATTAAATGAATACTGCTGACTGTAGGATTTTCCACAATACGCAACAAAGCCCTAGGCACCAACTTTATCATTTGTCATTTTTACATTTCTGCTCAATTATCCAAACCAAACTCAAAAGTAGAATATGCATTTGCTGAAACGCCCAATTACAGTCTGCTTTTTGAAGCTGCGGTATGATCTTTTGTGCATGCTAGTGCAGAAGCAGTTATGTCTTTCCTGGCTTGCTCAGTCAAGACTTAAGTTTAATAGACCCATATTGCTACTTTACTCATTCATGGCTTTGGTGGTGATGCCAATTGATGTTGTCCAGAAATATTGCTGTTGCCATTTCACACAACTTGGCGGCTCGCAGATTGTGCTGGGTAAATCAGAATCTGTATCCTTGATCTTTTTTTAGAGTCAGCATTATCCAAAGTTGGTGAAACTCCACCAGAAATTTTCCAGAATTAAAAGTGTTCGGGAATGCCCAATAGAATTTTTCAGTCAACAATTTCATAGTCAGTACCAAGCTATGAACCCAGAAAAACTGTTCACTTTCTCAGTGGAGCCAAATGTTTCAGAGAGTTTGATGAAACAAACCTTTCAACAGCTAAATTGGTGCCTTCTACAGCCTGTCATATTTATGTTATCTTAAATAACAGCATTCCCAAAACAATTCATCCATTACTGGACTAATAATTTGCAGTGTATTTAATTACCAGATGTAAATTCATTGCTTCTTTGCAGACCAGTCATAGTTTTCAGCTGGATCCGTCTGTTCGTTGAGTGAACTCCACAAAAATATAACTCAGCAATTCTACGACTGATGCATCTCGGAATGGCCTTTAACCGATATTGATAGTCAAACTCAAATATTTAACATATTTGATTACTCATTTATCATTAGGTTCCATGCCTTTATAGAGATTGTGATATTTTATTGTATTTTACCATTAGAAAATGCTTAAGCTGTATTTCTAGAACTTATTTTACATGGTGATTTCCCAATTCTTCCACTCACACTTGAGAATCTTTATTTGAGTAAACTGCTTTGGTTTACTAACTCAATAACACATTTTTACTGCTTCCTTTGTCTGTGCTTTTTTTTAAAACCTCTTTTGAATGTTTAGTATTTAATAAGTTCCGAGTTATGTAAATGAATGTCTCACTTTCCAACATAAAGCTGGGTAAGTGATACTTTCAAATCTGTATAACCCAAATTCAGAGAAGCATAAATTCAGTGCAAATATCTGCAAAAGCAAGTTTCATAAGCCAGGGAATTCAAACCTTTTAATGAATGTTGAACTTATTATAGTGATATTAATGTGCAATGTAGAGGTTATGTTACAATGTGAACTTCTGACACTAGGGAGGAAAGGACACAATTTAGGCTATTTATACATCATGTTACTTTAGATTTAGCATTTTAATCCATCACTTCACTTGGCATTGGGACTGTGTAGAACAGTCCATGAGACTATAAGTGATCAACTAACTTTACCAGCAACTCCACAGCTCTTTTATATTCTCCACTCATGGCTATATATAACAATTGGCTATCAAAGGCTTGTTCTCCCTTGCTACCCTGACCAATGAACACATTGTGTGCCACTGGCCACATACTCAAAAGGAGGATCTTTTGCCTAAGTAGTTGATCAGATGAGGAATCAAGTGATTGTGTTCAGGATGAGACGCTGTGACATGCAAACAAGATATAAATTTAGATTTTAGAGGAAAACCAAAGCAAATTTTTAAACAAAACTTATTATCATAATTCATCATTACTGCAAGAGGTCAGCAAACTTAACAAAAGTGCTAATCATTAGAAATACCAAATATAACCTGAAACCATTGCTGGTCATCCAACAAATATCATTGAAGGCAGGTAAAGATATTATCAGACTCTCACGCAAAAATTTGCAGCTTCTGTGAACTGTAACAATAGTGTATAAATTAGAAATACTAAGTTAGGGATGCATTGGGTTACAACAGCCTCACATATTTGAGTACTGTGTTCCTGGTACTTATACATTTTATCTTATTCATTTGTGGGATGTGGGCATCGAAGGCTGGCTGACATTTATTGCCCATTCCTAGTTGCCCTTGAGAAGGTGGTGGTGAGCTGCTTTCTTGAATCACTGCAGTCCACCCGCTGTGGGTTGACCCACAATGCCATTAGGGAGGGAATTTTAGAAATTTGACATGCATGACATGTGATAATGGAGGGACATAAACCACATGAAAGAAGAATAATTTTATCTAGGAAGTACAGTTAATTCTATTCTGCTTAGTTTGTGCAGTGGGATTTATGTGAACAGCTCAGAGATCTCTTCTATCAAATCAAATGAATCAAACAATCACCGATCAATTCAAAACTGATTTGCATCAAAATTATATCAATTCAACATGAAAACTAAAAAGTTAGTTGTGCATAGAGGTCTAGCTAGGTTGGTTAATCCTCTCACATATTATCTTGTTTTGAACTCCATCTCCATGGTTTGATGCTGCCCTCATAAGACCACTCAGATCTCTGGCATTCACCTTTCCAAGCTCATTTCTCTTTCCTCACTTAAATATTCAATTTTTTTCTCCCCCTATTGTGGAATTTGTGGTTTTTAAGAGTTTGATTCAATTAAATCATCATTTTTGTTTTAGTGCAAAACATTTTTACATGGAAAAATTCACCAATAATTCAAAGCTACCCACAGCATAACCTCACTGTGTGATGTGAAATTGTACATGATTAAAATGGTAAATACACATTGATTTCATTTCAACAGAATATTCTTGAATGTAGAATGTTTGAGACTTTTCTGAAGATATTCAAGCTGAGGCATGTGTTACATGATTAGACTAAATGGGCTTGCAACTAAACCCAGGATTTTGTCAGCACATTGAACCTGCTTGGGCACCGAATCTGTTCAGACTTGTCACCATTTCCTTTGACCAAATGACACTCTTTCAAAAAGAACACTATCAGAACGAAACAGGCAATGATAACAATTCTTGTTCAATCACAGAATAAAAAGTTTTTCAAAAAGTGCAAAAACAACATATTAAAAAAAACTATCCAGCTGCATGACTACTTTCCATTCTACACAATTGCAGCTTGATCAGATTTCTGTATCAAAAATTCATCAATGAGAAACATTGGCTGTACTTGCTAATAGTCTGCTTAAGCTTTATCTATATTTATTAAGAAGGATGGAATTTCTTTGTCCGTATCCTGTATTAAGTAATATTTGTGTTTGTGTAATCCTGTCGTAATGCAGTCATAACACTGATGACGATCTTTGCAGGGTGTCCTTCCTTGCTTTTCTATTGCACAAGTTCTAGTCATTTGACACTTGTCAAAAAACTGACGCAACGTCTTTGAGTCTTTAGTGCTACAGCTTCTTCTCAGCTTTTATGAAGTTTCCACTCCTCTTTTGTTCCATTGTTCAAATGTTCAGAACAGTGCAATGACTGAATAGAAAGTCTGGATGTTATGTCCATCCTTCCAGTTATGACATTTCTGATTTGGTGTTGACTATTCTCAGACATTGTAACTAAGCGTTGGGGCAGTTAAGTGTAATGAAGCATTAAAAAATCCTAAATCTTACATCATTACAGCTCAATATTTCTCTCCACAGGTCTGCATTTGCTACAGTTCTGTATTTTTCAAAATTGAAAATAGTCTTAACATTCAGGAGATCATCTGACATTTTAATGAGATCAGACTTATTACACATGGCAGACTAGTGTGACAAGCAGAGCTCTCATGCAGTAAAAACAGTTGGCAGAAGACTACACATCTACATTAGTGTAAAATTAAACATTCCAAATATATCAACTAATTGTGTTGGGAGTAATGGGGAGGAGACCAATTGAGGTGAATATCTTGGAATAAAAGTACCCACTCTCCCTCCTACCTCACTGCCATGACCCTCAGAATGTACATTCTTAATGTGGAAGATATTGCTTCCAAACGTGGATTTTTTTGGGAGGGTAATTATTGATCCTTAATTCATTATAACTTTAACCCCATCAGTTGAATATCATTTAGATTTTTTTATGAAAGCCATTTGCCTGCTCCTTTGTTAACCGAGGCTTCCTGGTCCTATTCTGAAATCTGGTGGCTCAAGGCTTGTTGGAGAATAAGTCACTGCAGGTTCTTTAATCCAGAGCAATGGGACACCATTTTTGCCATCAGACTTCTTCTGTGAGTTTAGGGTTTTATAGCGTGTTAATAAAATGGCAATAAGCAGGACTCCAAAAATTGGAAAAGGGTAGAAAAATATAAAGTAGAAAAGGGCATCATTTGAACAAATTGCTTCCTGAAGAGAAGAACCTGTAGGAAAGAAATAATGAAAATCAGAAACTTTCTTATTTTTTGACATTGCCACTCCCCCACACTTCCATTTCCCTCTGCAACTACTGCCTCAACTTCTTCCTTCACTCCGTGTCATTGAAAGATGACCTGAGTCCAGAGCATCCCGTCCTCCAAGCTGAAGGAGGTATCCTTGTAACAACATCTTCTAATAGGACTGGACAGGGTAGATGCAGGGAGGATGTTCCCGATGGTGGGTGTGTCTAGAACCAGGGGTCACAGTGTGAGGATTCAGGGTAGACGATTTACGATGGAGATGGGGAGACATTTCTTCACTCAAAGAGTGGTGAGCCTGTGGAATTCATTACCACAGGAAGTAGTTGATGCCAAAACATAGAATGTATTCAAGAGGCGACGAGATATAGCACTTGGGGTGAATGGGATCAAAGGTTATGGGGAGAAAACAGGATTAGGCAGGGTTGGACAATCAGCCATGATCAATGAGGAATGGCGGAGCAGGCTCAAAGGGTCGAATGGCCTCCTCCTTCTCCTATCTTCTATGTTTTATATTTCATTGAGAATATCTGGATGATTCTCAATACATATCTGGTGGTAATACTTCATATGCTCATTTGGAGAAAATTTAAGAACAAAAATTATGTTAACCTGAAATTAGTGATTAATTGCTGTTTGTATTTGAATGTATGAAACAAACACTAAATACCAAAATGATGTAACTGATATTATGATTTGAAAGTTTTTTTTTTCTTTTTAATTAGGATTTCTCCGAGGATTAACAGATTGAATTCACAGGCAACTGGCATTTGAAAAAAAAGGGCAATTCTTTTTTGTGATATTTAGCCAAATTTCAAAATAGAATTGCCTGAAGTATGTGGACAGATGCCTTGCTGTTATAATTTAGAAGTTCATCTTCAATACTTAAGACGTTATCTTTGTGCGTATAAACTTTCCATTTCTGAAGGTTTAACACCAAAAAATACACAACATTTCTCTTGACAGATGCCAATACGATGCCCTGTTTATTTTCAGCATCTGTCTATTTGTTTCAGGTTTTCGGGTTTTGAGTTTTTCTTTACCTCCGCTACAGATGAGGAGAAGCAGTGGTGTGGTGATATTGCTATTGGGCTAGTAATCCCAACATGACAGATCGTGGAATTCAAATTCAATTAATAAATAAAATCTGAAAACTTTAAACAAGGTGTCTAATGACGAACATGAAATCATGCAGTTTGTGGTTAAAAACCCACCTGGTTTAGGGAAGGAAATCTGCTAATCTTACATGGTCTGACTTACATGTGACTGTTGTGGATCTGCAATGTGGTTGACTCCTAAATGCCTTCTGAAGTAGCTTAGTTCAATCTAACTGCTACAAAGTCTCACAAAAGGACAGACCACAGACATCGAACAAGTACTAGAACCGGCACACGCAGTCCTGGTGACACTGCAAAGTCCACCTTATTAACATCTGGCCACTAGTGTCAAATTTTGAATAGATATCTTATAGCCAAGTCAAGCAGCATCCTGACATAGTTATGCTCACAGAGTCATCCCTTGCACACAGTCTCCTAAGTACTGCCATTGCTATTCCTGGGCATGTCCAGACCTTTCCACAGAACAGAACCACAGCATAGTGGCACACAGTTAGGAAGAAGCTGTACTGGGAGACTTCAGCGCTGCCTCCTGACTTCATGAACTCTCATAGCATCAGGTGAAACCTGGGCAAAGAAACTTTCTGCTGAT
>JAHRHZ010000032.1:4929019-4967670 GCA_024137785.1 Ginglymostoma cirratum
GCATCAAGTTTTCCTGCTCCTATGATGCTGCTTGACCTGCTGTGTTCATCCAGCCCCAAGAATGTAATCTGGGTTTGGTCCTCAATGCCGCTCACCAACAGTGGCTGGGTAGCCCCATTACTGACCGAGCTGGCCATGTCCAAAAAGGTCGTAGCTGCTGGACAGCTCCTGCAGGAACTGATCAGGGAACTAACAGGGGGGAAAATTACACTTACCATGCCTTCACTATGCAAAGCAGAGAAGATGTGTCTGTCCATGATCATTTCAGTAAGAGTGACCACTGCACAGTCCTGGTGGAGACGCGGTGCTATCTTCACACTAATGATAACTATCATTGTGTTATGGGGCACTTCCACCATATTGAATAGGATAAGTTTCAAACAGGTCTGACAACTCATGAATGTGCATGCTTGAGGCATTAAGGATCATCATCAACAGCATAATTATACTTAACCATAATCTGTAACGTCATGGTTC
This sequence comes from Ginglymostoma cirratum, assembly GCA_024137785.1. NCBI lineage: Eukaryota > Metazoa > Chordata > Chondrichthyes > Orectolobiformes > Ginglymostomatidae > Ginglymostoma > Ginglymostoma cirratum. The sequence continues at coordinate 4,929,497 of JAHRHZ010000032.1, forward strand.
CACTACTACCACTAAGCCAAGGAATCAACTGTGAGCCAATGCATAATGCAGATGGTCATGCCAGCAGCAGCAACATTAAAACGGATCAGATCTAAGCTCTGCAATCATGTCACATTCAGTCATGAATGGTAATTGACAATTAAATAACCCATTATGTGGAGGAGGTTCTATAGGTATTCTCATTCTCAATACATCAGCACAAAAGACAAGGCAGAAGCATTCCCAAGCATCTTCAGCCAAGTGGATGATTCATTTTGGATTCCTTGGAAGGTCCTTAGCATCACAGATGCTAATCTTCAATCAATTTGATTCACTCAACATGATGAAGATACAGCTGAAGACATTAAGTACTACAAAGGATATGGCCCTGACAACATTTGGCAGCAGTACTGAAGAAATGTGCTCCAGAACTGGCCTTGCAAAGCTGTCCCAGTACAATTACATGACTAGTATTTAACTGACAATTTGGAAACTCACCCAGGTATTTGCCCCATTCACCAAAAAAAGGACAAGTCTAACCCAACCAATTACCAGCCCATCAGTCTACTCTTGATCATCAGTAAAGTGATGGAAGGTGTCATCAACAGTGCTATCAAGCAGCACTTAACAAAAACCTGCTCACTGACTGTTATTTTCAGCTCTTTCAGACACATTCTGCTTTTGACCTCATTACAGCCTTGGTTCAAACATGGACCAAAGAGATGAACTCCAGATATGAAGTGAGAGTCACTGTCCATAGCCGTCAAGACCACATTTGAATGAGTGCAGCATCAAGGAGCTCCAGCAAAACTGGGACATTGAGAATCAGGAGGAAAACTGTCCACTGGTTGTAGTTTTAGCTGGCAAAGGACAGTGGTTGTGATTGTTGGAAGTCAGTCATCTTACTCCCAGGACATCATTGCAGGAGTTCATCAGGGTAGTGTCCTGAGCCCAACCATCTTCAGATGCATCATCAATAACCTTCCCTCATTATAAAGTCAGAAGTGGGGATGCTCGCTGATGATTGCACAGAGAAAGTCTAACCATCATCCATTGACATTCAATAGCATTACCATTACTGAATCCCCCACTATCAAAGTCCTGGGGGTTAATGTTGTCCGAAAACTTAACAGGACCAGCCATTTACATACTGTGGTTACAAGCGTATGTGTGAGACTGGAAATTCTGGTGAGTAACTTATCTCTTGACTCCCAAAGATCTTCCCGCCATCTACAATGCACACATCAGGAGCGTTATGGAATATTCTCGATTGCCTGGGTGAATTCAGCCCCAACAACACTCAAGAAGCTCAACCTTATACAGGATAAAGCAGCCCACTGATTGACATCCCTTCTAAAACCTTCAACATTTCCTTCCTCTACCACTAACATATAATGGCAGCAGTGTGTATCATCTGCAAGACAGCTTGCGAAAAATTAACCAAGGCTCCTTCAACAACCTTTATTACGTAGAATCATGAAGGCAGCAGATAACTGGGAACAAAACCACCTGCAAATTCCCCTTCAAGACACACACGACACTGACTTGGAGAATTATCACTATTCCTTCGTTGTCACTAGGTCAAAATCCTGCAACTTGCTCCTTAAGAGCAATATGGGTATCTTTACGTCTTTACATAGACTGCAGCAGAACAAGAAGACTGCTCAACATCAATTTCTCATAGGGAATTAGGGATGGGCACCAGATGCTGGGCTAAGGAATGATTGAAAAGGAGCATGTGGAAACTTTACATTGGAATTTACAGATTGATCATGTGAACAAGCTGAACTTGAGCTATATTTTTTCAGTTTATGGATAAACTGAGGCACAGCTGATTAGTACAAATGGTATTTTGCACATAGGCGGTGGTTCCCTTATCACACAAAATGGCAAATTACTTTGAAATCTTTTCTTCCAGGGTATTTGAGAGAATATATATTGATTGACACCAATGTGCGTTAGTGAAAATGACTGACAGGGCGTTGATGATTCCTATAGTACTGATGACATACATCCCAAAAAAACATAAAATCAAAGCAAGGTACTGGGGATCTGAAAAAAGTGTCACGTGTCGGAAAAACTAAGCTGGTCTGATTTTGTGTTGGTAGACAGAGGAACAGGGTTAACATGTCAAGTTCAATATGACTGTTCTTTGAAATGCCACAGAAACCGGCTTAGTTGAGCATCAGAAGATCATAAACCTGAGTTATGTCTTTAAACCAAACACCATTATTTTGGGGATAAAATTCCCTACCCCCCTACCTACACTCACCTTTACTAGCTCCATCCCTGCCTCTTCGACTTGTCTGCCTCCTCTCCACCATCCATCCTCTATCCGCCTCCCCCCTCTCTCCCTATTTATTTCAGAACCCTCTTCCCCTCCCCCATTTCTGATGAAGGGTCTAGGCCTGAAACATCAAGTTTTCCTGCTCCTATGATGCTGCTTGACCTGCTGTGTTCATCCAGCCCCATGCTTGTTATCACCATTATTTTGGGGATAATGTTTCGGAGATATGACCGCGATAGTTGCATGAAAGATTCTACTGGAAAGTAGTTACTAGAGCAGCTCTCAGCATATATAAGGGCTGCACAATCGCTGTGTAATTATTGTTAATAAATACTATTTGAAGGAACAAACTTCTGAAGGGTCTAGGCCCAAAACGTCAGCCTTCCTGCTCCTCTGATGCTGCTTGGCCTGCTGTGTCCATCCAGCTCTACACCTTGTTATCTCTGTGTAGGATACAGTATGTCTTGGAGTGCTTTGTATGAGTTGAATAGGATCGATGGTGAAGAATTAGAAATGGGCTAGGATCCATTGTTCAATATGAAGTTACATAGGCAAAATGTGGAGCAGATGAGCAATGGTGGTTAGGAAGTGAAATGAATTAATCTTTGTGATGGATGTTCCTGAATGTGTAATTTGATACTAATGTATGGATAATTTTCTAATTACAGAATTACTGGAATAAGCCATATCCTTCTTGTTGGGATCAGGATGGAGTCAGGGAGCTGGTGGTCAGCAGACCTGGGGAGAGGCTGAAAAGCTTTCTCAAGAAGCCTAGTCCTGGATCAGTCATGCTCCTGCTTGTCCACAATGAATGCAAAAGAACAACTTCCCTCAGGAAGCTGACAGGTCCAGCCTCTGGTGAAGCTGCTAGGCATCTCACAGGTCAAGTTGTCCCTCACATATTATTAAATGTCAGCAGCTTGTGCCTTTGATATGTTAACTGAACCCCCCACCTCTCTTCTGGAGATGACTTTTCCATGAAGTAATTTATGGGCCTTTAAGATTTAGGCAATTAAAAAAAGGGGTCAGGAATAATCTCAGAGATAGTAAGAACTGCCGATGCTGGAGTCAGAGGTAACACAGTGTGGAGCTGGAGGAGCACATCAGGCCAGGCAGCATCAGAGGAGCAAGAAAGTTGATGTTTCGGGTCAGGACCCTTCTTCAGAAATAATCTCTTTCTTCATAGTTTTTATTGAAAATCTCCAGTCATATTCTATCAAGGTTCCGCATCCTAGACCGGTTAGCAAGGTTAGATCACATAGGAAATGGGGGAGCCAGCCAATTGGATACAAAATTGGCTTGCAGGTGGGAGACAGAGGGTAGTGGTGGAGGGTTGCTTATTGGACTGGTGACCTGTGACCAGCAGTGTGCCGCAAGGGTCGGTGATGGGTCCGCTGCTTTTCGTCATTTATATTTTGGATTTGAACATAGGAGGTACGGTTAGTAAGTTTGCAGATCACGAAAATTGGTGGTGTAGCGGACAGCCAAAAATGTTATCTCAGAGCACAACTGGATCTTAATCAGATGGGCAAATGGCTAAGGCGTGACAGATGGAGATTAATTTAGATAAATGTGAGGTGTTGCATAGTGGTAAGGCAAACCAGGGCATGACTTATATAGTTAATGATAGGGGCCTGGGGACTGTTGTAGAACAAGGAGACCTAGGGATGCAGGTGCATAGTTCCTTGAAAGTGGAGTTGTAGGCAGACAGGGTGGTGAAGAAGCCAAAAGTACCAAAAGTACGCTTGCCTTTATTAATCAGTGCATTGAGAATGGGAGTTAATACGTCATGTTGCAGCTGTACAGGACATTGGTGAGGCCACTTATGGAATACTCCGTACAATTCTTGTCTCCCTGCTATAGGAAAGATAGCATTAAAAATTGAAAGGGTTCAGAAAATATTTACAAGGGTATTGCTGGGATTGGAAGGTTTGAGCTACAGGGAGGGGCTGGAATAAGCTGGGGCATTTTCCCCTGGAGCACTGGGGGCTGAGGGGTGACATTATCATTGAATCATAGAATCCCTACAGTGTGGAAGCAGGCCATTCAGTCCATCAAGTCCATACCACCCTTCTGAAGAGCATTCCACCCAGACCCACACCCCAACCCTATCCATATAACGCCATGGCTAATGCACCTGCCCTGTACATCCTGGACATTATGTGCAATTTAGCATGGCCACTCCACTTAACCTGCATATCTTTGGATTGTGGGAGGAAACTAGAGCACCTGGAAGAAACCTACACGGACATTGAGCGAATATGCAAACACCATACAGACAGTTGCCTGAGGCTGGATTTAAACCCAGGTCCCTATCACTGTGAGGCAACAGTGCTAACCACTGAGCCACTGTTATACCCTTAGCATTCTTTACACCTACCAGCTTTGCTCTTCACACTAACAGGGACACACTGTCTCTGAACTCTCATTATCTCATTTTTGGAAGCCTCCCACTTCCCAACTGTCCCCTTATCTGTGAATAGCCTCCCCCAATCAACTTTTGAAGATTCCTCTTATAAAGCCATGAGAGGCATGGATAGGATGAATAGCCAAGGTCTTTTTCCCGGGGTGGGGGCGTATAAAAGTAGACAGCGTAAGTTCAAGGTGAGAAGGGAAAGATTTAAAAGGGACCTAAGGGGTGGTTTTTTCATGTAGAGAGTGTGGTGCTTGTATGGAATGAGTTGCCAGGGGAAGTGGTGGAGGCAGGTACAGTCACAACATTTAAAAGGCATTTGGATGGGCATTTGAATAGAGAGGGATTAGAGGGATATGAGCCAAATGCTGCCAAATGGGACTAGATCAATTTAGACAATCAGGTTAGTGCAGATCAAAGTTGGACCGAAGGGTCTGTTTCTGTGCTGTGTAACTTTATGACTTTGTCAAAAAGTACTTTTCTGATATATAGCTGCCACATCAGTTCTTCTCCCATTCTTTGTAAACCACGCAAAACAAGAAATGATTGTATGATTAATACATTAAAAAATAAATACTTATGTCAGGAAAATGACAATTATATCCAGTGCACTTTCACTCACTCTGCTGTCTCCCCAGTACTTTATATTTGGCAGGCCAACTTCATGCATGTGCTCCTGACTCAATCCCTCCCTAGTTTCACCTCTGACCAGTCTACATTCTGCTGTTTGTGGTCTCCTCCCACTTACTGTTCTGGCCATTCCCTCTTGCAGTTTTTCACTATTTCCTGGAAGACTATTAATACAAAAACAGAGGAAAAAACTAGAAATTGAGGAAGAGAAACAATGATACAAGAATAGATGAATAGAAACAAAAACAGAAGAACAGATATCAACAAAGAGAATAGGAGGTACGGTAACAGATCAACTTAGACAAATGAAGAAAGTTAGGAATACAGGAAGAAATTCATAGAAATGAGAGGAATAAAACACAACATTAACTTGCATTTTACAGTAGCTTTGCCCCAGTAAAATATCTTACTCCACATAAAGTGGACACTAAGCCGTCGTGGAGGAGGAAATTGGTGACTGTAGACAAAACCAAAACTGTTTGCAGTGGCTGCGGCAACTTGAATGTGCGAAAAAGGAACGAAAAATTGGCAAAGACAAACAAATGAGCTCAAGTCCTGACAGCAAAGTTGCTGGTTTAAGTGATCCAGGTAGTGAAGAGAGACAATTCAGACTCTGGTGGTTGTTGTGGCTTTCAAGCTTCAAGTGTTTGACATCTAAACCTTGCTGCAAATCGAGCAGTGTCAGGGGTCTGGAAGTGGTTAGGAAGATCTGTGTCTTAGAGATTAGCTGGGATCTGGAGGTTGAGCCAATCGGCCCAACAGGCCTACACCAACCAAGGCTCCAAAGAGAATCCCACCTAGACCCATCCCCCTAACCCTGCATTTCCCATGACTAACCCACCTAGCCTGCACATCCTTGAACACTATGGACAATTTTGTATGGCCAATCCAACTAACCTGCACATCTTTGGACTGTTTTCATGACAAAATCTGGAATTCTTCATAAAGCATTCCCAAAGCATCATATACTTGGCATTAAGAATGAACTCAATTATTTAATATACTTATTAATATTTAATATAATATGATTCAGGAAATATCAGCATTTTGCCTGTGAACAAGTTACCTTTTTCTTGTACGGTGACCATGACCAGCCCAGACTCATCCTCTCCTAGTTTATACCAGACATTGTTGGCGTTTTGAATCCACTCCTCCACGTGGCATGAGTAGTTGCCTGTATCACTGCTGGCAGAGTCCTGCACAGTCAAGCTGTACAGTCCATTGGAAGGTCTCTCTAACTGCAGTCTCTCCTTCATTCCTTCGACTCCATCCAGGGAAACATCAAATGCAAACACTGAATTGTGATCAACTTTTAAAATGGTCTCCTTCACAATTTGGTCAGCACCTTCTTTGACTTTCCACACGAACCAAGTTACAGCAAATTGAGAATTATCTTGTGTTTGGTGGGTTACATTACAGGTGAGCTGAAACAGGTCCTTCTCTGGTATGCTAATATTCAATTCAGTTTTATCCACTTGCATTTTAAATTCTGTTTGCAAAATTGAAAACAAGAAGTTAACAGATTTCAATGTTTAACTTGTGAAAATCTGAGAAAGTCAATGTACCCATTTTTCTATTTGTTGTACAAACTCACTAATCTGATCCTCCCAACAGGGCGACACATTTGAACACAATGGGCAGGTCAGAGCATCTGCTGTGCTGCAGTCCTACTTCCAATCCTTACTTCCTCTATTCGCTGCTTCCAACTGGGAGTGCAGGATCAGTAAATTTGTCTTAAGTTCACACTATTCCTCTCCTTCAAAGAGTGAAACAAAGGACATTCAGTCATCTCTGCCCAGATCAACCCACCAGCAGGAAAGATTGAAAGGTGCAGGAAGGACCCTTCTTAATAAACTGTCAAGTACAACAATTACAGAAGGATCCGCAGCAACAAAGTTGATGGAACTTTGAATTATATAGTAGACATGACCACTATAGGAGGGCACTATACGATCATTTGGGATGGTTCTCTCGTTCAGTTTGCTGAATTTTTGCTGCCCAGAACTACAGATTAAAATACCAGCAATCTTTTTGGGTTACTGAATGGTTACATGAGCAAGCCCTTTTAGCAAAGCCAAGAGCAAAGAGTAAAAAACAAGAGATGATATTTTGATTTCTTGAGATCAAACTGAGATATGGAGGTAAAGTCAATAGCACCTTTGCTGTGTGTCAAATAGTACGCTGGCCTGTGAAGGATCTGTACTTGTCATGAGAAATAGTAAGAACTGCCGATGCTGGAGTCAGAGGTAACACAGTGTGACACTGGAGGAGGCCCAGGATGGACATGTCATCCAGGGAGTGGGAGGGGGAGTTGAAGTTCGCAACTGGAAGGTGTTGTCGTTTGTTGCGAACCAAGCGCAGGTGCTCTACAGAGCTGTCTCCGAGCCTACGCTTGGTCTCACCGATGTAGAGGAGGCCACATCGGGAGCAATGAATGCAATAGACCACATTAGCAGACGTGCAGGTGAACATCTGTCTGATGTGTAAGGTTTTTTGGGGCCTGGGATGGAGGTGAGTGGGGAGGTATAGGGACAGGTGTACCACTTCCTGCGGTTGCCGGGAAATGTGCCAGGGATGATGGGGCTAGTGGGGAGTGTGGAGCGGACGAGGAAGTTGCGGAGAGAGTGGTCCCTCTGAAAGGCAGATGAGGAGGGAGGGAAACATATCCTTGGTTGTGGGGTCATTTTGTAGGTGGTGATAGTGGCGGAGAATGATTTGTTGAATCCGGAGGTTAGTGGGGTGATACATGAGGACAAGGGGAATTCTGTCTTTGTTTTTGTTGCGGGGAGGGTGTGTGATGGCTGAGGTGTGGGGAATACAAGCAATGTGGTCGAGAGCGTTTTCGACCAATGAAGTGGGGAAGTTGCGGTCCTGGAAATACAAGGACATCTGGGATGTTCGGGAGAGGAATGCCTCATCTTGGGAGCAGATGTGGAGGAATTGGGAGTAGGGCATCGCATCCTTGCAGGAAGGTGGGTGAGAGGAGACGTAGTCTAGGTAGCTGTGAGAGTCGATGGGCTTGAAATAGATATCAGCTTCAAGGTGGTTACCACACATGGAGACAGAGAGGTCCAGGAAGGAGAGAGAGGTATCAGAGATGGTCCAGGTGAATTTGAGGTTGGGGTGAAAGGTGTTAGTAAAGTTGATGAACTGTTTGAGCTCCTCCACCAATACAATCATCGATGTAGTGGAAGAGGTGGGGGATAGCACCAGTGTAGCTGCAGAAGGGGTACTGTTCCACGTATCCTACAAAGAGGCAGGCATAGCTTGGGCCCATGTGGGTTCCCGTGGCCACCCCCTTAATCTGTAGCAAGTGGGAGGAGTTAAAGGAGAAGTTGTTCAGGGTAAGGACGAGTTTGGTTAAGCGGATGAGGGTGTCATTGGAGGGGGACTGGTTGGGCCTGCTGGAGAGGAAGAAGCACAGGGCTTTTAGGCCATTTGTGTGGGGAATGCAAGTGTACAGGGGTTGGACATCCATAGTGAAGATGAGGTGTTGGGGGCCAGGGAATTGGAAGTCTTGGGGGAGGTGGAGGGCGTGGGTGGTGTCCCGGACATAAGTAGGGAGTTCTTGAACCGGGGGTGGGGGGGGAGAAAGCAGAGTCGAGATAAACAGAAATAAGTTCAGTGGGGCAGGAGCTGGCAGAGACAATGAGTCGGCCAGGGCAGTCAGGTTTGTGGATTTTGGGAGGGAGATAGAGACGGGTGGTGCGGGTTTGGGGAACGATTGAGGTTGGAGGCTGTAGGCGGGAGGTTACCTGAGGTGATGAGGTTATGGATGGTCTGGGAGATGATGTTTTGGTGGTTGGGGTGGGGTCACGATCGAGGGAGCAGTAGGAGGACGTGTCAGAGAGTTGGCGCCTGGCCTCGGCGATATAGAGGTCAGTGCGCCATACCACAACTGCGTCTCCCTTATCTACGGTTTGGTGGTGAGTTTAGGGTTGGAGTGGAGGGGGTGGAGGGCTGCACGTTCTGTGGGGGAGAGATTGGAGTGAGTGAGAGGGGTGTCATATATTTTGCATGCCGTGAGTAGTCAACAGTGGAAAACAATATTCAATGAGTCCAAAATAGTTAGAAAATCTCATGACAACTGGTTTACAATCATTTAAAGGCAACATGCACCAGTTGGGATGTGCAGCTGTGTAAAGGCACTGATTTTCTTTGCTTAACTCCATGCAACAAGGGAGGGGAGCAGGAGATGGAGTTCCTGCATGTAAGCTTGGGAATGGCAACAGTGAATCAATAGTAAATGGATTGTCAAGTGGGGTCACTAATAGAGGAGTGAGTTCACAAGTATAGGGAAGTGAAATAGGAAGGGCATTGCATCCTGGAAATGATGGGATAGTGAAATCAAGAAAATGTGGGGCAAAGGGCATTGTCAGTACAATGCAAATGAGAGTCCATTTCAGATCGTTGGTTGGCAGAATCCTCACAGGGCTTTGGTACAACATTTCAACTAATCCCTGCAGAGATTATTCTTGGACAATATCCCTTGTAATGCATGGAAGAGAAGACCAGTTGAGCTTGCAAATTCAGCTGTGTCCCACAGAGTGGTGAGTACAACACTGGACACTAACATAAATACTCAAAGAGTGAACACAAAAATACAGCATTGTTTCTTCCACAATAAAGGAAATGTCCCTATAACATCCCTGTAATCATCAACACATCCCAACCATGAGGTAGGCCAGCACATTTAACTTTGACTAAGATAGTCTCAACAAGCAACAATGATGCACACTTGAATAAAGTGAAATCATTGTAATGTGAATTACTTACAACTTAAATTTAATTTTGAGGAACACTTGCACCACCTTTGGGCTCTCAAGTCTTATGTTAATGTCAGCGGAGTTGGGCAGAATGCTGTGGTCAAGATACAAAGTCTCCTTGTTTGACCAGAAGCTCCTCTGACCAGACCCTCTGTAGGTGCAGCATTGTCAACTGATGGTAGGTTTTACCAATGAGAAACTTCTGCTGCCACTAAATCAAATGTGTTTTGCATGCAGACTCTGGCACTTCTAGATTTAAATTTAATCACATGGGAAGAGGCGAATATGGGAAATGAAAGTGGCAAGCTGTTGAGAAAATCCCAGTCATGGAGTTAGCTCCATAATGTCTGTCCACCTCCAAGCAGTTTTCCCACTGAACAGTCCCTAATGGCTGAGCTTTCCCAGCCTCATTTTCCAGATACAGATACCATGAGTGGTGCTTCCCCCACCCCACAATTCACCGCAGTAATGAGGCAGTCAAGCCCACATCCACAATGTGCAGATTGAGGAGTGAAAATCATTTCCTGCTGTCTTGAGACATGCATTGTAGATTGCAGTCAATTTCCATTTAACACTAACAGTAAGATTACACTACATTAAAACTGCATCATCAAAACCATAGCTGGAGGCTTACATTTGGTCCCAGTATAATGTGGGCTGTCAAATGAAGTTCATTCTGGAAAGGTTCCAATCCACAATGGCCTATTTCATGTCTTTCCCCCATATATATTAAAAAATAGATTCTGTACAGCTGATCCCAAAATTTCAGTTTTGCTGAATTATTCCTTGTAATGCAGTAATATATTAATTTCTGGAATTTCCCGGAGCTCAATCCCATCAGCTAACTCAAATAAACTGTTAACTTGGCAGGATAATTTCTGCCTCCTTTGCATCTGATCACATCTTACACCTTTTCTGGCTATTGTCACTGAAGTTGACATCAGTTTAATCATGAATAAATGAGGCAGAGATGAATGTCCAGCTAATATTTCAATTGAAATAACTCTTTTAAAGTAAGTCACACTGTGATTAAGTCAATATTAACACCAGCAGTGCTAATGAGATTTAAAGAGATTGCCTTAGGCAAACTATGGCTATACGATTAGATTTGCTTTTCGTTTATTTCCATTTAATAACATCTGTGCCTTGACTCACAACTAACCAATATATAACTATTATCCAAGAAATTTGTGCGTAACTGCCTGACTATACCTCTGGCCACAAAAGTATGAGAAAGAAGAACAGGAGTAGGCCACATGATACCTCAAGACTGCTCCATCATTCAATTCCACTTCACTACCTAAGTCCCATCGGTCTTGGGTCCCTTGTAGACCAATAAACCAGCCTTCATGACTCTCTGAGATGGAAAATTCCAGTTTAACATTACTTTGAGAAGAAATTTCTCCTCATCTTCATCTTAAATGGGAGACTTAAATGAGAGGGTTGGATTATGAGGAGAGACTGAGTAGACTGGGCTTATACTCATTGGAATTCTGAAGAATGAGGGGAGATCTTATAGAAACATATAAGATTATGAAGGGAATAGATAAAGTGGAGGCAGGGAGGTTGTTTCCGCTAGCAGGTGAAACTAGGACCAGAGGCCATCGCCTCAAAATAAAGGGAAGCAGATGTAGGACTGAGGTCAGGAGGAACTTCTTCACCCAAAGGGTTGTGAATCTGTGGAATTCCCTGCCAGTGAAGTGGTTGCAGCTACCTCGCTGAATGTAAGGCAAGGCTAGATAAACTTTTGAACAGTAAAGGAATTAAGGGTGAGTCGGCGGGTAAGTGGAGCTGAGTCTCAAAGATCAGCCATGGTTTAATTAAATGGCGGGGCAGGCTCGAGGGGCCAGATGGCCAACTCCTGCTCCTAGTTCTTATGTTCTCTCATTTTGAAGCTATGTCCCTAGTCCTGAAAACCCCGACAGCAGGAAACACTCTCTCAGCATCTACTCTGTCAAACACTCTCATGTGCTCATGTTTCTAAATTGTTTCTCATTCCTGGCCCTTTCAGGACAGCCCTCCAACCATCAAATATTCTAGATAACAAGCATGGGGCTGGATGAACACAGCAGGTCAAGCAGCATCATAATATTCTTTCCTCTTCCACCCCATTGCATATACGCATGTACGCAGATGTATAATGTGTAAACCATAACTGTTAAGTTGTCAAAGTGTGATATACTACTGGACAGAGCAATGCTACAAACAGGATTAACTTTGCTCAGGTACTGGCTAAGAAGAGTTTACAGAACACATTAAACTGTACAAAGTATGTAGCATGTGAATTTTACAAGAAACTTCTTCAATGTGGGATGCAAAAAGAGAATACATCGAAATCAGAATAGGGTGAATATTATCATAGGTGCACAGCCTGGACGAAGTGGATAGTATTGAGTTCACTGAAGAATCTGATGTCTTTATTACTGACATAACTGAATTTATCAATGCTGCATCATCCAATTAACAGGACTGACCTATCGCATGACAGTGACAGTGACAGTGCACTTCTTTGAAACACAGAGCACACGTTACCAGTTTTCAAGTTTTCAGGAAACCAGAACATGCATTTAAATCTTGCTCATCCCACATTACCTGCATTAAACGTGTGCGATTTTGAGGGTTGGGGGCAACGCGTATGGCAAGCAAAATACTTGAACAACATACACTGCGATATTATGATGGACAATGTATTTTGATTCCAGCATCAGTATTGGAGGCAAGATAACATAACTTGGTTGGGAATCACTAGTGCATTGGGATGCAATGCATTTGGTGCCAAAAGAGGCAAAACTTTCTCTGCTATATTTACAATGCTAACATCATTGTAATTTAAAACGGAGGCTAACTCAGTCCATATCAATCTGTTGAAAGGTATTACATTTCAGAAACCAGATTTCAGCTAATGTTCTGCATAATTTAATTCTTCATACATCATACAATCATATCTTAAAATTTTCAGTAAGGTGGACTCATATAATATGGTCTAATGCTAATCAAAAGGATAGTTTTTGAAACAATTCTTCATTAAAGCATTCTTTCCTAAACTGAAAATAATAGCTATACGGTACCTGGTTGTTGTACAGTCACAAAAGTCAGTCCAGACTGATCCTCTCCCAGTTTATACCAAACATCATTGGGGTCAAGTAGCCACTCTTCCACATAACAATAATAACTGCCACTATCATATGTCGTTGCTTTCTTCAGTATCACATTATATAGATCATTAGTAGCTTTTTCAAATTGTAGTCTATCCCTCAGACTTGCACTGTTATTGATGGAGCTGCCATATTCAAAAACAGAATTCCGATTCAGGTGGAGAATGGGGTATTGTTCTTGCTCCTCTATTTTCTGGGAATACCATGTCACAGATACTTGGGAGTCCAGGTTAGTACGGTTGCTGATCTTGCATTCCAGTTGAATTTGGCTGTCCTCAGGCACAGTGATACTTTTCTCAATTTTGTCAGTTTGCAAGTTGCTTTCTGTAGGTACAAGAGAGTTTTTACTTTATTAAAAGGAAACCTGAAAGCCTTTAAATATTATAGAAGCTTGGTTGCATTAGTCCCCAAACACACTAATTTATTGGATATTCAATTCAAATACATTAACTTGATGGAGTTAAGAAAACTGATTTTTGAAAACACAAATAGTTTAACTTTTACGTTTTGATGCATCAAATGGAGTAAAACAGAAATCGCTGGAAATCACAGCATCACAAAATAGTTACAACATGGAAAGAGAGACTCAGCCCAACATGCCTGTGCTGGCTCTTTGTAAACGTTAATCAGCTATTTCCACTCTTCTGTCATTTCTCCATTGCCCTGCAATTATTTTCTTTCTGGATAATTTTCTAACCTTAGTTTTGAAATTCATGATTTAATCTGCCCTATCTCTCTCTCAGATAGTGCATTCTGGATACCAACCTCTTGCTGCATGAAATCTTTTCCTCATGTTACCTCTGATTTTTTTTGAAAATCATCTTAAATCACTGCCCTCAGGTTCTTGATCTTTCTTTAAACAGGAACCTATACGCTGTCCAGAATCCCCATGATTCTGAACACTTTTATCAAATGTCTGCTTAACCTTCTCTTTTCTAAAGAAAGTAGCCCTATTTTATCCAAATGATCTACGTAACTTATGTACATAGAATGTTTCATAGAACCCCAACAGTGTGGAAACAGGCCCTTCAGCCCAACACATCCACACCGACCCTTGGAGCATCCCATCCAGACCCATCCTCCTATAGCCCACCCAAGCTACACATCTCTGAACAGTACAGGCAATTTAGCATGGCCAATCCACATAACCTACACATCTTTGGACTGTGGGAGGAAACCGGAGCACCTGGAGGGAACCCACACAGACACTGGGAGAATGTGCAAACTCCACACAGACAGTCAGCCAAGGGTGGAATCGAACCTGGGTCCCTGGTGCTGTGAGGCAGCAGTGCTGACCACTGAGCCACCATGCCAGCCAAATCTTTGTAAATTTTTTTCTGCAAGCATTCCATTGCCTTCACATCCTTCTGAAAGCACTTTGCCCAGAATTGGCTGAACCAGTGTTTTGTAAAGGTTTTTCATAAATTGCTTCTTTTTGTACTTGATGCCTATATTCATAAAGTACAGGAGCTCAGATACTTTATTGGCCACTTTCTCAACTTCTCCTGCCAGCTTCAATGAGTTTGGAGAAAGAGGGATGGAATTTGTTGTTCTCCCCAGGCCTAGAGCCAGGGAGGCATTTAATTGCGCAAGAGGGTGTCTGGTGGGGACCACACCACTTTCCTGCCTCTGTCCCAGTGAAGTCTGGATTGGGAAGGCTCACAGATGGCCTTCCTTTCCTGGCGCCAATTTAGGTGAAAGTGACGTGCAGCAAAGGTAGAGGTTCCGTGACCATAGTAAGCCAGCTAGTATATTCTGTACAAATGCATGAATCCGAAATGAGTTATTGCATTGCTTTCACAATTGTTGGTTGCTGTATCTCTGCTATTGCTGCCACCTTGGCAGGACCCAGGCAGAGATCTTTTGCTGTAAGTACACAACCTACGTACTTAATGAAATCTTCAAATATTTCTTATTCAGCTTCATCTTCATCTGATGAATTCTCTCTTTAGTAGTCACACTAGATTCTGATTGTGGTCTGCAATGGCTTCTTCCATTGTGTTTCCACATCCGTAGACTAGTAGATCATCCATTATGTCTTCTAATTCAAGAAGATCGCTGACTGCCTTGTGCTGTCTACTTTGTTGCTCTTCCAGAGCAGTGGAAATGCCAAGTGGCATGAGCAACTATCTGTAACCCTGAATGGGTTTTCATTTAGCTTCACTTGCCAGTGACTTATTTTTGCATCAAGGGCAAGCCCTGGTAAAATCTATTCATTGGGAAATAGCATATCGGAAATTAAGTAGGCCATTCAGCCTTTGAGCCTGCTCCACTATCCAATGTAATCATGGCTGATATCTAATTTAGTACCCTGTTCCAGCTTTCTTCCCATATCCTTTGATCCCTTTAGTCCTAAGAACTATATCTACATCTTTCTTGAAATTCTTCAATATTTTGCCTCAACTGTTTCCTCTGGCAGAGAATTCAACAGGCTCAGCACTCCCTGGGTGAAGAAATTTCTCCTCATCTCTAGCCTAAAAAGCCTACCCTATATCCTTAAACTATCACCTCTAATTCTAGAGTCCCTGGTCATGAAGAACATCTTTCCTGTATCTACCCTGGCTAATTCTGTTAGAAATGTTCTAGATTTCTATGCTATTCCTCCTCCTCCCAATTCTTCTAAACTCTATTGAATATAGTCCTAACTGATTCAGTCTTTCCACATACATCAGTCCCACCGTCCCAGGAATTAGTCCAACAAAGCTTCTTCGTACTCAATAGCCAGAAAATCCGTGCTTAGATAAGGAGACCAAAACTGCACACAATACTCCAGGTGTGGTCCTACTAAGACTCTGTGCAGTTGCAGTAAGTCATCCGAACTCGTGTAATTGAATCCACTCTATATGAAGGCCAACATACCATTTGCCTTTTTCGCTATTTGCTTACCTTCAGTGACTTGTGTAAAAGGTCTCATTGCACCTACCCCTTTCCCAATCCATCCCATTCAGATAATAACCTGCCTCCCTCTTTTTTGCTATCAAAGTGGATAGTCTCACATTTATCCACATTATAGTGACTCTACTATGTATTTATCCGCTTAACTTGTCCAAATCACACTGAAGCCTCTTTGTTTCCTTCCCACAGTATACCTTCCCATCCAGTTTGGTGTCATCTGCAAACCTGGAGATGTGACACTTAAATCATTAATATATATTGTGAATAGCTAGGGTCCAAGCACTGATGCCTGTGGTACCCCACAAGTCATTGCCTGCTGAAATAACATAAACAAAGGCTGGTGTCCCTTCACCGAGTCATCCTTTATTTAAATATGAAGTATCCTTGACACTGATCTAGCTCCCTCGGAGCCAGCTCTCAGAGTGAGCAGAACCTCTGATACTTCTGTTCTTATCTGTCAGCCAAGGCTGCCTGATTGGACAGGCAGATTAACAGCCTCAATCAGGGAGCTCATATTCTATGAGATCCACCTGGTTGACCTTGTTACAATCATCGCACCTGGTACTCGGAAAAAGACCTGTTTACTCCTACTCTTTGTTTCCTGTGTACAAACAGTTCTTGATCCATTTCAGCATACAATCTCCAATCCCATGTGCTTTAATTTTGCATGCTAATCTCTTATGCAGGACCTTAACCAAAGCCTTCTGAAAATTCAAGTAAACCACAGCTACTGGCTATAGGGGAGTCCAAAACTAGAAGGCATAGGTTTAAGGTGAAAGGGGAAAGGGACTTGAGGGACAACTTTTCCACACAAAGGGTGGTGTGTATATGGAATGAGCTGCCAGGGGCTGTACCTTGTCCATGTTTCTAGGCACATCCTTGATAAATTCCAGCAGATTTGGAAGGGTGACTTCTCCTTCGTAAGCCCATATTGACTCTGTCTGATCCTGTCATTATTTGATGGTTGGCATGGCACAGTGAGATACTTCAATGATTTATTGAGATCCTTTAGATCTACGCATACTCTCAGCTTTCCAGGTTCATTTGCTACTACTATGCTCTCCTCATCAGATGCTGAGTTAGTCTTACACTCTCATTTATATCAAAATAGCATTCACCGGGAAGAAATAGTATCATACAGCACAGAAACAGACCCTTCAGCCCAACTTGTCCATGCTAACGAGGTTTCCTAAACTGAACTAATCCCATTTGCCTGCATTTGGCCCATATCCCTCTTAAACCCTTCCTATCCATGTAGCTGTCCAAATGTCTTTTAAGTGTTGTAATTCTACCTGTCCCTACCACTACCACTGGCAGCTCGTTCCATATACACACCACCCTCCGTGTGGGAAAGTTGTCCCTCAGGTCCCTTTCCCCTCTCACCTTCAGCCTATGTCTTCTAGTTTTGGACACCCTTACCTTGGTGAAAAGACCTTGGTTGAATGGCCTACCTATACCCATTGTGATTTTATAAACCTTTATAAGGTCATGCCTCAGCCTCCTACATTCCAAGGAAAAATCTCAGCCTATCCAGCCTTCTCAGACCAGTAACTGCATCCTTGTAATCTTCAAGGGTCTGTTCATCAGTCAATGGCTTGGTGGCCAGCAAAATATTGCAAATCAATTTTGGCAAATGTAATGTTTTCAGTCCAATCAAATCAGCTGAGATAAATGGATTTTGCTTACTATCACTAACAGATCTTCATTTTTCCCCCTGCTTTGAGCTCTCACCTTCATTTGTCCTCCTGGGATGGGTATTGTTCCATCACATAGTCTCAACCTTACCTTCAAAAGTTTCATGTTTCATGTTACCTTCTTGAGCAATCACACAAGTCCTCAAAACTCATGCTGTTGCATAAAGTACTGGTGTCTATTGGGTGTTTCATATTCATTTGATACTCTCCTTCTGCAGTAATCATTCTAATAACCACAACCAATTTACTACCTTTAGATCTGTATTATGCTGTAGAGCAATTTATCAGAATAAACGGCTGACATCTCTCCAAAAGCCATCTGTACAGGCTTAGATAACAAGGTGTAGAGCTGGATGGACATAGCAGGCCAAGCAGCGTCAGAGGAGCAGGCAAGGCTGATGTTTCGGGCCTAGACCCTTCTTCAGAAATGGCTTACTTTGCTTATTTCTAACTAAACACTGCCATGTAAAGTGATTCAGCTTCTTGCAATGAAAGCATTGTTTCCCCAACACTGGACATGTATTTTTTTCTTTTGAATGGAGACCTCTGCAATATTTACATGCAGTCCTCAGGCCTTGATCATTCTGCTGGCTCTTGAACAAATATTTCTTCCTTTTTTCCAATATGTTGTTCTGATTTGACCTGGAATATGAGTCAATAAATGTGGAGCTGGAAAAGCACACCAGGTCAGACAGCATTTGAGGAGCAGGAATGTCAATGTTTCGGGCCGAAAGCCTTCATCAGGACTGATGAATGACTTTGGCCCGAAACATTGACTTTCCTGCTTCTCGGATGATGCCTGACCAGCTGTGCTTTTCTGGCTCCACATTTATTGACTCTAGCTTCCAGCATCTGCAGTCCTTTCTGTCTCCATGACCTGGAATATGTCTTAGTGTAATGTAAAGTTTCAGTTACTCTCCCATTAATACACAAGGGATGATTGACAACCTCAGAGTTTCTGCACATCAAGGGCTTTCTTGAGAACGAGTTTCTCTTCTCTCTTTTGATGTGCTTTCATTTTGGGATCTCTTATGCTTAAAGCAATCCTATCTCTGATGAGATCATCTTTGAGTTGTCCAAACAATCAATGCGGCAGTGCTATCACATACAGAACAACAGTCTCCCTCTCCTAAAGCTCTGATATACAACCATACCATTCACTAGTATTATTGATATGGGGTTTAAAGTATGGCTTCAAACTCTCTCCTGTCTGAGTCCTCTTCTTCTCAGTGTCATCTCAGGTGCAATGCAGTTTTGTAGCAGTCTTTTCTCAGTATTGATAAGAGGGTTGTAACTCTTATTTACCCAGTTATGTTATTTAATTCTTTATATATTTCATAGTCTTGTGAGTGAGAGAATAAGCCAATTCTGTCTCCTCCGTCATTTCCATAGGAGAAGGGATTAGAGAATTAACAGCCATTGTGATTCATTCAGCACTTTAAAGTTGCAGACTGTGGTGATTTAATTCATCCTTGAGTAAGTTTTCTTTTAATTGGAGCTGACTCTCTTACAGCTCTGAAAAGTCGCCCAATTTCAACTACACTCTTTTGACATCATACTTTTAAGTAATAGATCTAATGGCTTCCACAAACTAAAATGAAAGCAACCAACAGAAGACATGGAGATCACATGACAATGGTAAGGTCACTAGTATATTACGTCCTAATGAATTTCTCCACGTATGCCTCTGCAGGGTGCATTGCTGGCTGCTAACTTGGTTTCTGGTGGCTCTGCCTGAAATGAAGAACCAATGGCCTCTAAATGGCCAGCAGTTCTCAGGGGAACGAAGTGTCCTTGTACCCAGGGAAGGTGGCCTGCTAAGCACCCAAGTGGCCAAGGATGCAATGTGCATTCTCAAAAGTGGCTGCCACAGTTCTCCACCTGTTGGGCAAGGCCCTTATTGTCTGGATTAAATTCCACCAATAACCCCAGGACCTTCTGCTAGGTCCATCTACATCATTTTTTCAAATTGAATCTTTTATTTTATATCACATGCAAGGTATTTGTTTCTTAGCTTTGGAGCTGAATGGGGTCAATCAGCTAAGATATCAAACGAATCAAATTGCTCACATCAGTTCTATCTCCGAATTTAAAGTCATGAAAATGACAGCTAACACCAGGGTTCAAATGTCGAATGTGTAGCATGCTGCTTGTGCACTTTTGCTACAAATAACACTGGCATGAAATCCCTTATAAAATTTTAATTGACTTTAAAATATAATTAGGTAGATTACTTCTGTCAGGGAAGAGAATATGTAAAATATTATTCTTCTTTGGTCCTGAATATTTCAAATTGTTAACATTGTTCAACACACAAATTACAAAGTATCATGACATGCATTCAGTCCTCACTTTTCTATCTCTTTTCAAAATTCTGTATTACTCTTTAAGCAACAAGAGGGCATAGCTTCTGCCAATGCAGTTATCAAGTGAGATACATGGCTAGCACTCAGACCTTCTCTTCTGTCCTACTTGTGAGGCAACTAGCACCATTGCACAGAATATTTTTCACAAAGACAAAGTTGATTCAATACCTGGGCGCTGGACAGTGACAATGGTCTGTCCAGATGTGTCCTCTCCAATTTTATACCAGATGTTGTTGGGGCTTAGTAGCCATTCCTCCACATGACAATAGTATTTCCCACTATCATTAATGTCAGCTTTTAGTAAGACCAAGGTATAATGCCCAGTAAAAGGTTTTGCAACTTGCAGTCTCTCCTTCTTCTTGTCTCTTCCTAACCAGTCCTTGTGCTCAACTACAGAGTCACGGTTTGATTTCAGGATCAGCTTGTCAGCTTTCTCCGGTGATTTCTGAACATGCCATTGCACAGAGAATTGAGAGTCTGGTCTTGTTTGATTTGTGATGTAGCAGTTTAAATGAATATTGTCATTTTCTTTCACAACAATGTTTCTCTTTGCTTGATTGACTTTTAATTTACATTCTGTAAGAGAAAAAAGATCAGGTCACATATAGAGCAGTGGTAAATACAAAATAAAAACTAATTTTAAGAAAATCTTTTTTTTCATGCATTTTAGCAACCATAATAGTCTGCATTTTGCAGTCGGCGGTGAAGTGACAACACTTTCTTGACATTAATTTGAATCTGCTGTCAAGTCAAGTGAATCTCCAGGTGTCCAGCAACAGTAAGCTCATCAAGCAGAATCATCAGTCAATTGCATTGAAGTATTCTCATAGACAGCAAACTAAGAAGCAAATTGCACTGATTATTCGTCATAAGGATATTTCACAGATAGCAAAACATAACTGAGCCATTCATATGGGATTCTGGCAAAATCTCAATGATCATGAACAAGATGAACGAGCTCTAAAAAACATAAAAATTCATCTTGTTTTATGTCACAATGGAGAAATTTGGCTTACCACAAGTATTACATCAGTTTTCCAGGGCCAGAAAGGTTGGTCAGCAGCAATGATAAATCTGGTATGCCAACAAAGCCCAGTTAGGCCTTGTTCAATATGATGGAACATTTTCAATGGTTTTAACACAAAACCAATGGCATAAAAAGGGAAGTTCTCATCAGTGATAACAAGGTGTAGAGCTGGATGAACACAGCAGGCCAAGCAGCATCAGAGAAGCAGGAAAGCTGACATTTCGGGTCTAGGCCCTTCTTCAGAAGGGTCATTTCTGAAGAAGGGTCTAGACCCAAAATATTCAGCTTTCCTGCTCCTCTGATGCTGCTTGGCCTGCTGTGTTCATCCAGCTCTACACCTTATTATCTCAGATTCTCCAGCATCGGCAGTTCCTACTATCTCTGTTACAAGTTCTCATCAGTGTTGTTATTTCTAATAGTTTTCAGTCTAGTGATGCTTTAA
Source organism: Ginglymostoma cirratum (assembly GCA_024137785.1). Taxonomy (NCBI): domain Eukaryota; kingdom Metazoa; phylum Chordata; class Chondrichthyes; order Orectolobiformes; family Ginglymostomatidae; genus Ginglymostoma; species Ginglymostoma cirratum. The sequence goes on from JAHRHZ010000032.1 coordinate 4,951,151, forward strand.
CAAGGCATGTTTGCAAAAGTAAAGAATCATTCACAGCTATTACTGGATTTCCATGTTCAATTACAAACGTGCAGACTCCAGAAATTGCTGTCAGTTTCAGAGGACTATTGATAATGAATGCTGACAGTTTTGCAATCATCATTGATTATTAAACATCATTATCCAAGTCATCTTCTTCTACAGCTGGAGCAAGATCTTCACAAAAATCTGCACTGAGATAATTTACTTCCAAGCAAGACAACTTTCTTCTCTACCTCATCTATACATTCCTCTCAGTGCCTGCTACAGGATTACCGTGATTTAATCCATGTAACAGAGCAATCAACAGTGTTACAAAGATACTTTATAATTAATACTAAATAATAACCAAAAGAACTGCGGATGCTGTAAATCAGGAACAAAAACAGAAGTTGCTGGAAAAGCTCAGCAGGTCTGGCAGCATCTGCGAAGAAAAGTTAGAGTTAAGGTTTCAGGTCTGGTGACCCTTCCTCAGAATTAATATCACTTGGAAGACTTAACTTTGAAAGATTGTGGTTTACTTAAAAGAAGTCATTGAAAGCTCACTGTGGATATTGGAATTGTTTTTAAAAATAAAAGGTTTCTTATAAGCCACATGCATGGCAATTACTTCTTGCCTTGCTGAAACCCCTGCCAGATCTGGTTGAATTACAGGAAAGCCTGCCAAGAACAAGCTAGTTGAGGAAAGCCTGCTAAGAACAAACAGAGTTGGTAAAGCTTGCTAAGAATAAACTGCCCCACTGCTCTCTCTCATTCATGAAAAGAAAAGCCTCTTGCTCAGTTCAGATGAAACCTATTTGTTCCTTTGTAAGACCAATTGAGATTATATTTCCTGAGTAAGTTGTGTCTATAAGATTTCAGTGACGACTGTGGACCATTTTCCAGGAACTAGTTTGCAAATGAAAGTGGTTTTGTTGTTTTAGTTCCTTTACATGTTACCGTGCAATCTGAGGAACTTGCCAACTTATGCCAAAACATCAGACCAATATACTCCGGAGTATCCTATGCTTTAGCCTTTTGTCTTCAACAATAACCCCCATTGGCTAAAGTGTGTTTTTTTTTCCCACAAAGCCAATCTCTGCAGAGGGATGTTTTGTTTTCCCTTTTCCTGAGACATGTCTGTGCATTTTGGGAATACTTAGAGGGATAAGCACTTATACTGCTACATTGCTGACTGTATATGTTACCCAATTATTACATCTTCATTGAATAAGTTTTGTTTTGCGAACAAATGGATATTTTTGTCTATTAAGAAGCCTTTGAAGGATCTTGTGTTTAAAACCTGATATAAATAAAAGAATTTAACTTTTCAATCTTGGTATGTTGTGGATTAATGGAGTGAGAGTGATGGTGCTGTAGTTACACTGGACAGCATCATTGCTGAAATTTATAATCACAGGTCATCACAAAAGACAGATTAAGTGCACCTTACAAGAACAGTTCAAGTTGTACCCAGTCATTGAACAAGCTGAGACATGTATGAGTCATATAGAGTCATAGAGATATACAGCACGGAAACAGACCATTCAGTCCAACTCAACCATGCTGACCTAAATTAATCAAATTAAGACATCCTAAATTAATCCAGTCCCATTTGCTAGCATTTGGCCCAAATCCCTCTAAACCCTTCCTATTTATAAATCCATCCAGATGCCTTTTAAATGTTGTAATTGTACCAGCCTCCAACACTTCTTCTGGCAGCTCATTCCATACATGCACCACCCTCTCCATTAAAAAGTTGCCCCTTAATTCCCTTTTAAATCTTTTTCCTCTCACCTTAAACCTATGCCCTCTAGTTTTATATTCCGCTACCCTGGGTAAAAGACTTTGGCTATTCATCCTATCCAAGCCCCTCAAGCCTCTGACTCTCCAGGGAAAGTAGCCCCAGCCGATTCAGCCTCTCCCTATAGTTTAAACCCTCCAACTCTAGCAACATCCTTGTAAATTTTTTCTGAACCCTTTCAAGTTTCACAAATTCTTTCCTATAGTGGGGAGACCAGAATTGAATACAGTATTCCAAAAGCAGCCTAATCAGTGTCCTGTACAGCTGCAACATGACCTCCCAACTCCTATACTCAATGCACTGACCAATAAAGGCAAATGTATCAAATGCCTTCATCAATATCCTGTTGACAACTGTTCTTATATAGAAGAATTAAAAAGATTATTCAGTGATGAACTAGATAATTCAGAATATACTGAGGTTTAATGTGCCCAGCAACAAAGGTAGCTACAAAACCTGACTGAGAAACAGAGAAAGAGGTCCCCTTGTTCCAGCTTTTAATTTTCACTGGAATGATACTGCACCTGATTTTTTTTTTCTCTTTGCAATATTCATTGAAACCATCAATGTGATGTACAACAGGTATTATATCCAAAAAGCTGCTGTGTTTGCAGCCTTATTGTGTAAATCTGTATTACATTAATATTTAATCAAAGCACTTGCGTATTAACATACCAATTGCAATGTTGCTCCTGCTGGAAACTTGAAAATGACTTGCAGATTGCAAGTTCCTCAGATTGCATGGTAACATGTAAAGGAACTAAAATAACAAAAACACTTTCATTTGCAAACTAATTCCTGGAAAATGAATCACTGTATCGAAAAGGAGGCTTTGGAATAATGTTTAACAACAGCAATCACTCCCTTTCAGTATACTGTACAGTATATACTACACTGCAGCAATGATGACTGGATGTTGAGGAACATTTCACAGGCGTCACTGCCGAAGTTCCATGGGTGTTCTGGCACACTTTCACTGTAACTTCAGAAGTAATCCGAAAAAACTCTGCAATGAGGATCAGAGCCCAGGCATGGCACTTTCTACTCATCCTTGTTAAGAACAGAACTGCGACCCACCATCTACAAGATGTGAGTTGTAAGACTGGATATGATCAGAGATGGAAGCTCCCATACAGTTCATAATCTCCTAGTCTCAAGGGAACAGTGGACAGGCAATACAGTTGGGTGAGAGGAAGTGTTTTAGCTTATTCATTTTCACATGTGGGGCCCACCTGCATTATATTCTGGACCTATGAAGAATTCTCAGCAATTCTGTTTCTCCTTATAAGGTCATCAATGGCCCCAAGCAAATGTTATTTCCCACTGTGACTGGACAGCTCCTAATTCGTAGCATCCTCTCCACACCAGCATCTGAGAGCTGGCCTGATTAGGATGGCTGCCTTTTATAATTATTTAAGTTAAACAACTTCAATTTTATGAACCTTGATCGGAGCATTTATGCTGGATGTGCCAAAGGTGTTCATGCCCATTGTGCTTCAACACAGTCCAGCCTGCAGTCAATACGTACATAAAAATTGTCGTTTAAGCAGCAGCGATAAAAAAAACAATGCTGATATTACAGTTTTGAAAAACAAACATTACATGACTGATCTGCCACTAGTATGTCATCCACTTTAAATTAGCTCAGTGCTGACTGTATTCCCCAAAATTGTATATGATCTGGCAAGCAAAGCAAATAGACTGAAACTATACAGACGACAGATTCCAGACAAAAGGGTTTAGAGAGTCTTGTGTGGTATACTCAGGCTGTTGAGAAGCACAATAAATCTACTATACATATAGATTAATGGAGCTGAGTGGATCAGGCATACATTAATCGATAATATATTGCAGTACCATCCTGAGGTTCATCTGATAAATGTCAGAGGTGTTCAGCTAGCAAATGCTTCCACTCCAAGGACTATTGTAACATCCCTCAAATCATTTTGAAATATAAAATGGATCAATTATTTCCAATTTTTAAAAACAATGCCTTTAATCTCTTCACTTCAACATCATATCTGCTTGCAGTTTCTAGCAGTGAATCATTATGAACATTTGAAATAGAACACAGTCTTCAAAAGGCGCCAGTCCAATTTACCATACATTCTGTACTCAGAGCACTTTATTTAATGCCTCATTTCTTAGACAAAAGCTAGTCTTGGTATGATGAGTAAGTTTAGATTAATTAATATTTTGTTTACAGTAAGGATTCATGGCTGGAAAAATGAACTAAGAAATGAAATGAAAGAAATATAAAGAAAGCATTGCTTTTTTTTTCTCTATTTCTGCACATTGAAAAATAATAGGGTAAATATTCAAATATATGCAAGCTTTTGTTATGGAGCCATAAAAAGAAAGGGAGGGGAATATCTAAAGGCATTATCTCCATTGGATTTTTACCTTTTTCCAGATTATCAAATGATTAATCTCTTACACACAAGTATGTGGATCCAGACTCAGATAGCACAGACAGACAGACAGACAACAGCACACTGATACGTACATATGATATGCAGGATCTGGATTTCATATTCCCTGACTGGTGGGTTTGAAGATGGTTTTGAGAATAGCAGGTAAAATTCAGAGAATGGCCCTCCTGCTGCCCAGTGTAGCAGTTGGCAGACAGCCTGACTGTCTTTGGGCCTATTAAAGCACTTAAACGGCTAAATAATGACCAACTAAAGCGGTGGCACAGTGGCACAGTGGTTAGCACTACTGCCTCACAGCACCAGGGACCTGGGTTTGATTAAATAATCAAGTGCACGAAGTGGAGTGGAAATATGTACAATAACTATCAAAGGAGAAAAAGACTAGGGAAACTAATGGTGCTGAAGGCAATAAGTCCCCCAGATCTGAGGGGTTGCATCCTAGGATATTGTAAATGTACCATCATCAAGTTTGTGGATGACACAAAAATAAATGGAAAAATTAGTGAGAATGACACAAAAAAGAGGGATATAGACAGGTTAAGTAAGTGGGCAAAAATTTGGCAGTTGGAATATAATGTGAGAAAATGTGAGGTTATGCATGTTTGCATGAAGAATAGAGGAGTTGAATTTAAATCAATGGCGAAAGACTGCAGAAAGCTACAGAATCATGTCCAGAAGGTAATAGGTAAGGCACTGGACTGTTGGGTTTTATTTTAAAGTGAATTGATCATGAAAATAAGATTGTCTCACTCAATGAGCAAATGGCGAACTTCTACATGTACATCTTATGGTTTTATGGGATTGTTACGGGATTTATGGGATTCGCCACCTGAAACATCTTAGCCAAGAATGTGCAGATTATGTGCACTGTAAAGTCTAGCTCAAAAAATCACATAAGCAAACATATAAATTTGTCAGGAGAAATTATTATCAGGCATATATATATAAACAAAATTGCATGACTGCATAGTCATATTTTTAAAACCAGAAGACCTGGTTAATTTTATCACGACTATGTTTTTGTCCTCTATTCCGACTCCCACACTTCTTTTTCCTTTTTTCTATCTGTGCAACCTTGAAGTCATCTTGTGAATTGAAAAAATTAAAAATTCTGGCGAAATTCCATCTGTTTGAGAAACAAAAGCGACTTTCAACGATGACTTTGTAACAATCAGAATCTAATGATATCCCTCGAGTTCCAGAATTGTCAGAACTAGAAATTTAAAGGGTTAATGATCTTAAGAATGGGACTATTAATAGGTCAATCTGTATTCCTAATTACAGATCCCTGTTGGTGAGTTACATAGCAACAGATTAAATACACCAATTATGTTATCAAGGGAAAACTCAATAAAAGGGTTCTTTTAGTCCAAGCAAAACAATACAGTCTCTGCTGGGTAAAACACATTATTAGAGGCTGTCAATCACATCCTGCTAAACAGAATTCTGCTAGCACCATTTTAGAATAAAGGTCGAAATGTCACTTTATTACTTCTGGCATTATAACTGTGCAATCATTCAAAGTGAGCTATCCTGGTCAATGAATAGGAAATATATGGAAGTGATTAGGGAGTGATTTAGGGTGACATAGGCAAGCTAGTGCACAAAACGCTGAACAGACATTTGAAGGGGGAAAATGACTCCAATGTTCAAAGTCCTGGTCTGTGAAATTCAATAGGTCCTGAAACAAATATAGGGATTGCAATGCCCATTGCTTCTGATGCAGGCAGCAAGCAAACTCTGTGCTGCCTGCTCACTACCATTACTGTAATGCAGCCAGTGTCATGTGCATTGTTCAGTGGCTGCATGTCTCTGTAGGATGTGCAAATTCATAAGAAACTAGCACTGCTTAAAGTTTGTCTGCATTTCTTAAAGCCTGTCTATACCTCTTAAAGTGCTAGTGTGTTCTAGCTGTCACAGTTGCTGGAAGTGGCTGGAGAAGAGAGCACCTGATGATTAAAATCTCTGAAATATGGCAAAACAGGACAGCGAGTGATTCTCTGTTGCAGCCACGGCAGCATTAGTTCAGGAAATGGATAAGGTACAAGGAGGCCCTCCATTCAGACACTGCAAAGGTTATGGTCAAGCTTGCAACATTGCCAGGAAGAATAGGATGCAGTGTTGTACAAAGTACAATGACCTCATGCGAACGGCCAAAGTCAGTAAATACATTTTCAAACGGCACTTCCCTACAATTGAACCACTCGCCTCACACACTGCTTCATTCACCCCACCACCTTTCTAAGCAACCTATTAACTGAAATTCCTGCCACAAATTCATAGCTATACCTTCACATCTCTCAGTACTGGCTATTCGACCATTGATAGTCTTATCATCAAAATTCATTACACCACGCTGTCTGACAGGCTTTCTCTTACAGAAGAAGGTAACTGCAGGCAACAGCATCTAGAGATGTCCTCACCCTGATGGAGGGGATTGGGCTCACCATCATTGGAAAGGCCTTGACTGGGGTCATGACCAATGGAGGGGCTGAAACCCTTGTAGAAGATATCATACCCAATTCTCCTTGTCACATCTCTCATCCCCCATATGGCACAACCACTTCTGACTTACAAGTTGCAGCTAGTACAACAATACTCTCCCACCCTTCCTTCATTCCAGTCCTAGCTTTGTATCTTTCTTCTCAACGATACCCAAGACCTGCCACCTGACCAGGTGGTGGTGCAGCAGCAAGAGGTAAAAGTGGATGAGGACACTGACGCTGACTGACTGATATCACTCGCTCTCACACTCTCAGCTGCCAGCTTAGATGTTGACATTGTGTATGCTGAGAGGATGGCAGAAAGGAGGAACTTGCACATGTTGCATCAAGAGGAAAGTGTGGGCTCCAGTTGAAACAGAGAGAAAAAGTAACACAGTGCCAGCTCATAGAAGGGTATGGTATACAGGACTTCTGCTGTAGAGGAATTTAATGGTGGCAAGTACAAATAAAATGCTGATGGATAGACACATAGAAATATAACGCATTGGTTGCCCAGCCAGAAAGGTTACACGGCAAGGAGCACAGATGTGACCAAAAGGAACATTTTACAAGGCTTTCTGCAGGGATTGAAGCCTACTCTTCCCAGCATGGAAGTGACAGGTCAATCGATTAACACTCTGTGGCCCCAACCGTGATACAACATGGCAACACATCTCTCAGTTTCCAATACAGCAGAAAGTCACTCAACATCTGAGTGTTGCAGTGGAAACCCAGAGAGGTGGCATTATGTCTGTAGTTACCAGTGTTCAGAGGGGTTTACTCAGGGTTTCACAGCAATACAATAATTAATCCTCTAACACATTACTAGGTTTGCTAAGGCGCAAACCCAAGGAAACAGTAGTAGGTCTGTAAAACACAAACTATTGTTCTGTCTCAGGATGGTAATGTTTATCCTTCGACTACTGTTACTCAACCAGTATTCAGTCAGCTAGCCAGCCCATATTGAATGGTATCAGAGATAAAAGGTACTGCAGATGCTGGAGAATCCGAGATAACAAGCATGGGGCTGGATGAACACAGCAGGTCAAGCAGCATCATAGGAGCAGGAAAACTTGACGTTTCGGGCCTAAACCCTTCATCAGAAATGGGGGAGGGGAAGAGGGTTCTGAAATAAATAGGGAGAGAGGGGGAGGTGGATAGAAGATGGATAGAGGAGAGGATAGGTGGAGAGGAGGCAGACAAGTCGAAGAGGCGGGGATGGAGCCAGTAAAGGTGAGCGTAGGTAGGGGGGTAGGGAGGAGATAGGTCAGTCCAGGGAGGACAGACAGGTCAAGGGGGCGGGATGATGTTAGTAGATAGGAGATGGGGGTATGGCTTGATGTGAGAGGAAAAACAGGTGAGGGAGGTGGAGATGAGCTGGGCTGGTTTTGGGATGCGGTTGGGGGAGGGGAGATTTTGAAGCTTGTGAAATCCACATCGATGCCATTGGGCCGCAGGGTTCCCAGGCTGAATATGATTTGCTGTTCCTGCAGCCTTCGGGTGGCATCACTGTGGCATTGCAGGAGGCCCAGGATGGACATGTCATCTGAGGAATGGGAGGGGGAGTTGAAATGGTTCGCAACTGGGAGGTGCAGTTGTTTGTTGCGAACTGAGCACAGGTGTTCTGCAAAGCGGTCCCCAAGCCTCCGCTTGGTTTCCCCGATGTAGAGGAAGCCACAACGGGTACAGCGGATGCAGTATACCACATTGGCAGATGTGCAGGTGAACCTCTGCCTGATGTGGAAAGTCTTCTTGGGGCCTGGGATTGGGGTGAGGGAGGAGGTGTGGGGGCAGGTGTAGCACTTCCTGCGGTTACAAGGAAAAGTGCCGGGTGTGGTGGGGCTGGAGGGGAGTGTGGAGTGGACAAGGGAGTCGCGGAGGGAGTGGTCCCTCTGGAAGGCAGATAAGGGTGGGGAGGGAAAAATGTCTTTGGTGGTGGGGTCTGATTGCAGATGGCAGAAGTGTCGGAGGATGATGCGTTGGATCCGGAGGTTGGTGGGGTGGTATGTGAGGACGAGGGGGATTCTTTTTTGGTTATTGTTGCGGGGACGGGGCGTGAGGGATGTGTTCCGGGACAAACAACTGCACCTCCCAGTCGCGAACCATTTCAACTCCCCCTCCCATTCCTCAGATGACATGTCCATCCTTGGCCTCCTGCAATGCCACAGTGATGCCACCCGAAGGCTGCAGGAACAGCAAATCATATTCAGCCTGGTAACCCTGCAGCTTAATGGCATCAATGTGGATTTCACAAGCTTCAAAATCTCCCCTCCCCCAACCGCATCCCAAAACCAGCCCAGCTCATCTCCACCTCCCTAACCTGTTTTTCCTCTCACCTCAAGCCACACCCCCATCTCCTATCTACTAACATCATCCCGCCCCCTTGACCTGTCCGTCCTCCCTGGACTGACCTATCTCCTCCCTACCCCCCTACCTACACTCACCTTTACTGGCTCCATCCCCGCCTCTTCGACTTGTCTGCCTCCTCTCCACCTATCCTCTCCTCTATCCACCTCCCCCTCTCTCCCTATTTATTTCAGAACCCTCTTCCCCTCCCCCATTTCTGATGAAGGGTTTAGGCCCGAAACATCAAGTTTTCCTGCTCCTATGATGCTGCTTGACCTGCTGTGTTCATCCAGCCCCATGCTTGTTATCTCATATTGAATGGTGTTGTCCCAAAGAGGACTTCTATAGACTGCAAGGTCAGCTTCAGTTTCCCCCATTGTGAGCCATCAGCCTTTCTCCAGCCGTATTGCAGCCACTGGTGTGGCTCTGTTTTTTATTCTTTCTTGGATGTGGACGTTGCTGACAAGGCCAGCATTTGTCGCTCATCCATAACTGCACTCAAACAGAATGGCTTGCTAGACAATTTCGGAGGATAGTTAATCCTTAATGACATTGCTGTGGCTCTGGAGTCACATGTAGGTCAGACCCCACCACCGTGCCCCCCTCCCCACTCCAAGTAAGAATGGCAGATTTCCTTCCCTTAATGGCATCAGTGAACCAGATGAGTTTTGACAATAATTAATGATAATGACATGGCATTGTTTATTTTCAATTCTAGATTTTCTTATGCACTCATTTGAATTAATGTCCCTACAGCACTGGTTTTGGTCTCAGATTGCTGGTGCAGTGACGCTACCACATCATCTCTTCTGCAGAGGAACACTACGACAAGCAAAGGCACTCTTAAGACAGGTACTAAAGAAATACACGGGGTGATTAGTTCATTTTTATATGAAATATTGTATTCTTTAATTTATTAAATTGGATTGGAACGCTTTGTGTTGGCTTTTATTTCAACTTTGTGGGGCTGAGACGTTCAGTACCAATGGGCAGTTAAATTGGGACTGTTTATGGGTGGGGAATTGTAAATGCATTCACTGGCACTGCAGTTGGACAAGCAGATTCTGTATCGCTCATTTTGAAATGGGATGACTTGTTTGTCTCCTAGCTGCTCCTTTTTCTTCTCCTCAGTCACTTACTGGATATAGAATCATGGAAGCAGACCAGTTGGCCCATTGAGTCCACATTGACCCTCCAAAAAGCATCCCACCCAGACATACACCCTGTACCCTACCCTATAGAAAGCTATTAGAATGTTATCATTGATTTAGAGGGAATTGAAAACAAAAGTAGGGAGTTATGCTTCAGTTATGTAGGGCATTAGTGAGACCACATTTAAAGTACAGTATTCGTGTTCATTTTAAGGAACGATGTAAATTCTTTGGAGGTACTTCACAGAAGATTTACTAGACTAATACGTGTAACTGCATTTCCCGTGGCTAATCCATGTAGCCTGCACATCCCTAGACACTATGGACAATTTAGCACAGTCAATCCACCTAACCTGCACATCTTTGGACAATGGGAGGAAACCGGAGTGCCCGGAGGAAACGCATGCAGACATTGGGAGAATGTGCAAACTCCACACAGACAGTCGCTCGAGGGTGGAATCGAACCCTGGCATATGAGGCAGCAGTGTTAACTACTGAGCCACAATGCCATGTGGTGGCAATGTCTGTGCCCTTATGAAATTGGTGAAACTGTACAAGACACAGGGCACCATGAAGTAACACCACATATAAACTAGGAGCAAAGGTAGGCCACTTTCCCCCACAAGCTTCCTTGGCCATTCAGTAAGATCAATGATGACCTGACTGTAATGTCAAATCCACATTCCTACCTCTCTGTGATGACCTTTTGCCCCTTTGCTTATCAAAGATTTAACAAGGGATCGCTTCCACTGCCTTCTGAGGAAGAGCATTCCAAAGTTCATCGTGCTCTGTCATCAAATGACTTAATCTCTGTTTTAAAGTGGGTGGCCCTTTATTTTAAAACACTCTCCCACACAACATCCTTTCCATATCCACCCTGTCAGTACTCGTCAAGATCTTATGTTTCAAGAAGGTATCACTAAACTTTCTAAACTCCAGTGATGCAAGCCTAGCAACTCCAACCTTTCCTCATATAACAGCCCACCTGTTACACGTATTAGTCTAGTAAATCTTCTATGAAGTACCTCCAAAGAATTTACATCGTTCCTTAAAATGAACACGAATACTGTACTTTAAATGTGGTCTCACTAATGCCCTACATAACTGAAGCATAACTCCCTACTTTTGTTTTCAATTCCCTCTAAATCAATGATAACATTCTAATAGCTTTCTTCATGACTTTCTGCGATGTATACTAATGTTTTGTAATTCAGGCACTTAGGCATCTAGATCTCTCTTCATCTACTCACAATTCAGATAATATGGTTTTTTTTTATTCTTCCTGCTGAAACGAACAACTTCACATTTTCCCAAATTTCCCTTCCACCCTCTACCCTCTTTTTGAGGAAAGGAATTACATTTGTTATTTTCCATTCAAATGGAATCTTTCCCAAATGCAGGGGATTTTGAAAGAGAAAACACTTCAACTATCACATTAGCCATTTAGTTTAAGACCTCAGGATCCATGAACTTGCCAGCTACAGCTCCAACGTGTGCCGTAGAGAATACTGCAGGATTACTCAATAGAATTCCAGGTAATAGAACAGCCCTTCAATAAGGAAAGGTCTGTTTGGTTATGTGGTGGAATTGTGTTGATTGTGTGAACGACAATACATGAACTGCACACTACAGTCACAAGCCAAGTGTTTGGCGGCAAACTACACTCTGATCTCCTCTTCTGATGGTATTATGGACACAATAGAAAAACCATAAGTGCTGCCAGGAAACCTGAGCACTGACTGGCATGATGCACAGAGTACAGTACAAACTCCTGCTGTACATTGAGTTGCAATTGAAGTACATTTCTGAATTTACATGTATTGTTTGCAAGTAATGTAAATACAGTTATTTACACCCTGCAACATGAGGAATCTTGTTATCCTGGTGAAGCCATGTCTTTAGACCACTGGTTTCTCTTTGCCCTTTCTTTACATACAGTTAATGACCTCCATTACATAACAGAGTACATCAAACTCTAAGATGTTAGAGATGTTGCTAGTGCAACCTGAAAGCGCCCAGAGGTTCATCGCCACAAACACTTTTATAGCTACTGAGAATGAATGCCATCCTCATACTGTTCTGAGGCTGAGGATCTACTGCTTTTGATGAGCATCTCCTTTGTGGAATGAAAATGGTGATGGGGGCCGTACCTCTGGTCTGTGTGGATATTGTGCACTTTCCCAAAATTTCTCCAAAGTGTGCAAATGAAGTCCTGAGAAGGATTTCATTGTAACTTGAAATTCAACATTTTCTGCATTCATACATTGTCTAAAACTGAACCCCAATGCCATTTCATTCCCATTTACAATGAGAGAAGAGTTAATTGAGGTTCTTGTTTGAGACCAAACCTCCTTTTCATGGTCTGCTGTATTGAAGACCAGTAAACTGTCTAAACTATCTTAAATAAGAGAGTCAGTGCTTATTTGCTGTGGCTTTTGCAAATTTTAATAGTGTAAAATCAAAATTACTGAACAGTACAATTTACGGGTATTAATATGTTGAAAAACAATACTCCACATTAATTTCACTCCACATGCTAGAAGTTTTTCTTAAATTGTATGTTCAGATAGTCTGTGATGTGGGAAACATCAAGGGCAGTACCATATGAGGAAATAAATATCTGGGAGGGAAGTAAACTTAGACCACAAGGTTTATTTTATTGAGTTTATCAATCGCATGAACTGCTTTGAACTTCAAAGGATCTAGGGCAGTCAAACAGGAAAATCAATATGACAATTAGTGCTCCTCAATTTTACACAGAAGTAATAAATCCTGTTGTGGAATTCTGAGCAGCATTGAAGTGAATTTATTCTTTTACCTTCATAATACTGTCTTTCAAAAAAAAAATTTATTAGCTCAGGACAGGCAGTCCAAAGGGCAGGCAGTCCAATGTGGAGACATCATGATTAATCTGTTGGGATTTAAGCTGCAAAACTGGTCTGTAATAAAATACCAGATATAGTTGCAATAATGCGTTTCTGATTTCCCAGTTGTGTCCTATTGAAGGTTCCTGCATTTCAATGCGGTAGTCTTTTAGTTCAGTTCGGGTATGCACCTATTTATCCATCAATCTCTTCACCTGAGAAGACACTTAGTGTGCAATCATCTACAGAATTCCATTTTCTTTTGAGTCTGTAGGTTATTACTTCTCTATCTCTTTTGTCTCATTGATTAATCTGTCATCTGACATTGACTTGTATATCTCAGAGCATATGCAAGCTGTTTTGCTTATCCATTTAATGTAAGCTCACTCACTGATGGTATGGTAAATTTGCTGTAGTACATAAAGGACCATAGGCATCTGGTTCCTTTGTAAAGAGACAATTGGTTACATAGTTACATCTCACATCAAACGTAAGGCAATCTTGCTCACCAAATTCTGGAAATCATAGCAATTCACAGGAAATGGAAAGTTGAGGAAATTGAAGTCATAATAATCAAAAGTTGTAACTGAAAGTCCAACCAAAAAGAAGTTAGGTGACAATCTGAAAGGCTCAACTCTGCAGAACATTGAAACTAGAATTATTTGTAGACTTATTGTGATTCTTGTCATTAAATGGAACTAGAAGAAAACCTATCCTGAGATTAGTAAGAAGTCAAGAGTGCATCAACAATAGTAATCATTTAGTGAAGGGCCCAAATGGGTGCTGCACCATCACCAACATCACCCAAGTGGAGTGCATTAAATTGTTCACACAGGCTGCTAATTGTGACAATTTGAACATGTTTAGTGATTAGGAAAATGTAAGATAGATGAAGTGTAATGAATATAAATGTGAGGTTATCCACTTTGGTAGCCAAAGCAGGAACACAGATCATTATATGAGTTGTGATAGATTGGGAAAGGTGGAGGTGACAAACTTTGTACACCAGTTGCTGTAAATAAACATGCAGGCACAGCAGGTGGTGAAGAAGGCAACTGGCATATTGCACTTCACATTGAGCAGGAACTGAGTACAGCAGCAGGGATGTCTTGCTGCAATTGTACAGGGCCTTGGTGAGACCACATCTGGTGTATTGTGCCCATTGTTATCTAAGGAGGGATGTTCAAGCTTGAGAGGGAGTGCAATAAACTGACTGATTCCTGGGATGACAGGACTAATGTATGAAGAGAGACCGGGTTGGTTAGGTCCATATTCACTGGAGTTTAGCAGGAGTGATCTCATAGAAATTTTTAAAATTCCAACAGGCCTTGACCAAGGAGTCCATAAATAGGAGTCACAGTCGAAGGAAATGGATGGGCCATTTAGGTCTGAGATGAGGAGAATTTTCTTCATCCAGTAAGTGGTAAGCCTCTGAATTCTCTTCCAGAGAAAGTGGTTGAGACCAATAAATTGAATATTCTCAAGAATGCATTAGAAAAAGTACTCAGGGCTAAAGGGGTCAAAGAGTACGAGGAAAATGCAGTGAAATAACTCCATGGAAGCCAGTATCCCATCACCAAGTCACCTTTTACTTGCATGTGGAAAGTCCTTGACACTGATCCAGCTCCCTTAGAGCCAGCTCTCAGAGTGAACAGGATGGCTGACACTCCTGTTCTTATCTGTCGGCCAGGGTTTCCTGATTGGACCAGATTAACAGCCCCAATCAGGGAACTCAGATTCTGTGAGGTCCACCTGGCTGACCTTGTTACAATGACTACAAACAGCAAATTGAGTTGGATGATTATCAATGATGATGTTGATAACTCAGCAGGCTCAAAGGGCCAAATGGCCTACTCCTGCTGCTCTTTCCTTCCTTTCTATGCGACTTTGGTTAAATGTTCTCATGGTACCTTGGCAAGGACAGAAACCTGATCAGAGGGATTCAAACATGGAGTTCCAGGAAAGATGGGTATTTATTTGGGAGACAATCATATGGTGAAATACCGCAGGCGTTTGATGGGTGATAAGGAGGTTGAGGTCACAGGACTTTTAATTTAAGGAGCTAGGTATTGAAGAATAGTGTGACTGTACTTGAACAGTGAGAACTGTTCACAACATTAGCTACTGAAAAGACCAGAAGGGGAAGTTTAATAACAACAAAAGACTGCAGATGCTGGAAATCTAAAGCAAAAACAGAAAATGTTAGAGAATCTCAGCAGTTCTGACTGCTGATTGAGTCATATCAGACTCACAGTTAGCTTTGTTTTGCTGTCTACAAGAAGTGAAGTTTAGCTTGAATAGGGTTGTGGAAGCAGGAAGTGGACCTGGCAGATCAAATAAGCTTGGGAAGAAAGAAATAGGAGCAGGAGTCAGTATTTGGCCCCTCAAACCTGCTCCACTGTTCAACAAGATCCAAGGCTGATCTGCTCCAGGCCTAAACTCCTCTTTCATATCAACTCAGCAAAATCCTCAGCTCCTTGATATTTCTAAAATCTATCTCCCTCCCCTTTTAATACTTTCAGTGATCTGTCCACCACAACTCTCTGGGGTACAGAATTCCAGAGGCTTACTACTCTCTAGGAGTAGAAACTCCTTCCCACCTCAGTTTTAAATGATTGTCCAATTATTCCTTATCTATGTCGAGATTTCTCCAATAGTGGAACATTCTTTTCAACATCTACCCTCTCAAGCTACCCCAGAAGCTTGTATGTTTCAATAAAGTCACCCTTCATTCTTCTAAATAAAGGCCTAACCTGTCTAGCCATTCTTGATAAATCAATACCTTCATCCCACGAATCAGACTTACAAATCTTTTTTGAACTGCCTCCAATGCCAGAATCTCCTTTTTTAAATATGGGGACCATAAATGTATGCCATTCTCCAGGTGCAGCCTCACAAACATTCTGTACAATTGTAACAAGATTTCCCTATATTTAAACCTCATGTCATGAGGATAGATGGAATATTAACTAGAAAAAGGAGTGAGCTCAGGGTTGGGACAGAAGGGTTCCTTTGAGGAAGTTTAGCTTGCTGGGCAAGTGGAAGGTAGGGAAATAACAGAGACAGCTGGTTGGATAGTCTCAAGTTCAATAACAAATAAGTCCATGAGCTCCTTGCACTTGCTGTTCTATTATGTCATTGAGTCGTTTGAAGTTTCAATGTGCAAAAGCTAGTTGTAATTTATTAGGAATGAATATTTAAAAAAAGCTTTCCATGAGAAGTATCAACTCTACTCATTGAAAGAAATGACTATCCAATGGAAATGCAAAACAATGTACCATAATTTCTCGGATAGAGATTGTAGGAACTGCAGATGCTGGAGAATCTGAGATAACAAGGTGTAGAGCTGGATGAACACAGCAGGCCAAGCAGCATCATAGGAGAAGGAAAGCTGACGTTTCGGGCCTAGACCCTTCTTCAGAAATGGCATTTCTGAAGAAGGG
>JAHRHZ010000032.1:4968070-4980669 GCA_024137785.1 Ginglymostoma cirratum
CTCCTATGATGCTGCTTGGCCTGCTGTGTTCATCCAGCTCTACACCTTGTTATACCATAATTTCCCCTTTGGAAGTAATGTTAAATTAATCGTTAATAAAATGAGATTATAAAAGTTGAAATAATAGCTTGCTACCATTTCTCAGACTGTGTTGATGCTCAATTTAAGTGCGCCTTTCTGTAGAGTATTTAGGGATCAAAAATTAAAAATCAACCAACAGAGCAAATTGAAATCATTAGTGAATTGTATTGTGAAGAACTTTCCTCAAGTGTGGGAGGAATGAAACAGGGTATTGTGTCCATTGTTCTAATCAACACAACTGTGAAAAATGATATATGTTTAATAAGTGTCAAGTAATCTGATCTTGGTAGAAAGATGACCTGTGTGGAAATTGAAAATTTAATATTAATAGTTTATAAATAATTTGTACATTTATAAAAAAAATTAATTAAATATTCAATTCAGATTCTATTTTAATTTAAAACAGAAAATGTGAATAACTCTCAGCAAGCCAGGTTAGAGCTGTGGCGAGAGCAGACCAGTTAATATTTCAGAGTGGATTCCTTCATCAGAGCCGGAAGGTATTAAAGATGAATAACATCAGTAGCACTCTCATCTCTGAGTTAGAAAGCTGTGAGTTCATGCCTGCTTCAGTAAATGAAACCTTTTGTCTAGCTGATGTGCCAATGCAGTATCAGGGAACTCTGCACAGTTACAGATGCTGTCTTTTGGATGGGACATTAAAAGGAGCCCTGTCTACCCTTTCAAGATGTCATGGCATCATTCACAGGAAAACAGAATACTTCCCTCAGTGCCCTGAGCAGTACTTACCTTTTGACTATAAATATAAAAATAAAATACTGCAGATGTCAGAAACATGAGATAGGAACAAAAAAAATTCTGAAAGGATTCTGGTGAAGGGTCATAAACCTGAAAAGTTAACTCTCTTTATCTCCTGCTGATTTTAGCATACTTTCTCGCATACTTTGTTGTTCTTATCCCTCAGGGAATACGGTTGTTATCATTGCTCTGCTTGAGAGACCTGGTTTGATGCAAATTGGCTGCGGCATTTATTATGTGGCATGAGTAAAATGGATGAAAATAAGGAAAAGAGAAACAGAATAAATGAGTGGCAAGACAACACAAGCAGGAAAAAAACTGAACAGCCTGCAGAAAGTTGATGTTGAGGACTGTGGTGATAAAGTATGATTAAGAATTGTTAAAACGTACGTACAAAACGCAATAGCATGCCGGTGTCATATGATGGAAAAGTTTTGCTCAAACTCATAGGAAGAATTTACAAGAATATTATGAGACTTATTACATAATGTTGAAACTTGGGCAACAGCAAAACATAAGGAACAGCACCAAGTGGCTGGGTAGAAAATGAAATGATACAATTGTTATTGCAGACTGAGAGAGGAAATAAGTTGAGGCAAGTGGTAAGGATGGGTTGCTGGCAAGAAGACTAGGATGCCCACATCTATGTGGAAAGATGTGGTGGCAACAGACTTAGACACAGTGGGATTGGAAGAGTAATGAATGGCTGACAGGAGGAGATGCAGAAGGTGATCAACTAGCATTGTGATAACCTCATGCAAATTGGGAGAAGCAGACAGGTGACTAGCTAATTTTCTGAAGGAGGGTCTAGGCCCGAAACATCAGCTTTCCTGCTCCTCTGATGCTGCTTGGCCTGCTGTGTTCATCCAGCTCTACACCTTGTTATCTCTGACTAGCTAAAGGGATGGGATTAGCCACCTGGATAGGGAATCATTAAAAAACAGGTTGCAGGGATTCTACAGCCTTCCAGAAGAAAACACTAGTAAGCTCCAAGAAACAGTTTACACTTCTGCCACTTGGAAATAAATGAGTGAAGTGAATGGTCTACCTATTAGACCTCTTGCCACACCATTCATCAAGCTCCTGAACTATTACAGCTTGCTCATTTTTCTAGTTGTTAATACTTCTATTTTCACTAGCCTAATTTCCAACCCTTTAGCAGGTACTCACTGTGCCTTGAATTTGTCCTTCACTGTATTCTTGATACTCTACTTGAGCGACTTACCAGTTATTCCATTTCTTTTCCTGTGTCTGTGTGCTCACACTCTTTTTGTTCTTCCACCTTCCCTTTGCTTTGTCCCTTCTAAGATAATCTTTATCTAAGACAGATTCCAGTTCTGACAGTGTGTGCCTTCTGCAGATGTTGCTTAATTTGCTGAAGGCTTCCAGGATTTCCAGAGAACTATATCTGTGGCCATGCTACAGAGCAGCAGTCAGATGGCCACAAAGATCCAAAGATCCTAACTGATCCTGATCCAGCTCCATAAAATCAACTTGGATATTTGGCATGGTCTTGGGAAAAGTGCATGCATTCCTGTCCATAGGAAACGCCAGACAAGCCCAGCTTTTTGGTACATTCTTCAATTTGAACATCCCAGAGATTGATGTGCAGTAAACTGAGACAGGGCTGATGTGAATAGATTCTCCTGCTTAGTCTAAATGTTAGTACAGGATTATGTTTAAAGCAGATTCTGATTCAGCACTGCTCCCTAAAAAGATGTAAGGAAATCCTTGAAATCCAGATACTAAAGATTTCTACCTCAATTTCTTCTCCCATGCTACCCCAGGCACAACAGAAAAAGGAAAATTTTCTTTCATTTCTGTCGAAAGATGCACTTTCTTATTACAAAGCAATGAGTAAACAGAATGGCAGTAGAACTAATTGGCAATAAGCTGACACAGACAGCCTGGGACAAATGGTCACGTTCTGTCCTGAATGATACAATGATTTTCACCTTTTGATCACAGAACAATCATGTGTGTGATCAAGAAGGAGTGAATGCATAGCAACAATATTCCACCAATCCAATGCTTGTAATGGCATGAAATAAAAAGAACATTTCAATCCTTGTGCGAATTTAAATGTGACAATTGCAGCATCATATCAGTGAGTACAGATTGGGAAAAGAAGGATGCAGTTTGAGTTACTTCTCCTGATTATAATCCCACAATCCCTATGGGAAAGTGCGCAAATAGGTCTGCTGCCCATTTGGAACAGTGTCATGCTGCATCATAATGTTCACTGGAGAGATTTTGAGACAAATAATAGGACATTAGGTAAGAAACAAAGGTTTACCAGGCCCTACAGATTGTAGTTCAGTGAGTCAGTGTCTTCAGAACTGGAGAAAACTAGTTCATATTGCAGAGAGAATTTCTGTATGTAACAATGTATTTAGGTTTTGAGCTGACTTTCATTACAGTTCTACAAATGTTAACCTGAAATCTGATTTTTAAAAAAATTACCTAAAGATTTTCGAAGTCACAGATTCCAAAATGTCATTCTCTTTGGATCCGTGTTACTTAATTTATACTGTGTTATGTTTATTCCTGTCTTACCCAGTAAAGAAAATCATGCAGATTTAGAAAATACATAAATGAGCAAAAAGTGAAATGGTTTTTTTCTGCCCTGTTTGTTCATTTTAGAAAAACATCCTGCTTTATACGAATGTGTAGTGAATTAGAATGGAAAGTGTTAAGGCATTGGTCACTATGGTGAGTGTCTATGTAGCAGTGGAATGGGGGTGGGTGGGTTGAGACAGTAGTTATGACGGGGGAGAGGTGGGGTTCTGCAGCAGTAGTCAAGCAAAGAAGTGTCAAGGTAGTGTTCAGGTTGGAGGATAGCAAGGGTCAAGGTAACGGTTAGATGGGAGGGTTGAGATTATGGTTGGATTGGGGGATTAGTGGCAATTTGAGGTAGCATTACAAATTTGGGTGAAGTTATCTGGGGGAGTAACCTGTGGTTTTGATATAGACCTGGGAGAATCATCCTTACACCATCTGGTTTCATTTTGAGGTTACCTTTTTTATGCAGTGCACATTTTGGTAGAAGTCTGAAATCAGTCTCTTTATGGATCCATTAGTTAGGCCAGAAGTAGGCCTGACTTTCCTGAAACCACAGTTAGGCCAACACAAGTTATGCTCTTGGCAAGTTAATTTGGTAATGGGACCAGCAAATAGTTGTTATGCTCCTTATCTAATAGTTGTTTCTGGTGTGGGACCTGGAAGTAGGGAAGGTCATAATTGCTGGACTGTTAATCCAGAGACCCAGATAACATTCTGGACACCCAGGCTTGAATCCTGCGAAGGAAGATGGTGGAATTTGAATTAATTAAAACATCTGGAATTAAGAATCTGATGATGACCATGAATCCATTGCAGATTGTTGGGAAAAAACCCAGCTGGTTCACTAATGCCCTTCAGCGAAGGAAACTGCCATCCTTACCTGGTCTGCCCTACATGTGACTCCACACCCACAGTAATGTGGTTGACTCTGAACTACCCTCTGGGCAATTATGGATGGGCAATAAATGCTGCCTAGCCAGTGATGCCCTCATTCCGTTAATAAATAAAGGGGGAGAAAAGCTCTTTTCGTGCCATTGGAACATGATTGACAGTGTACTTCTCGCTCAGAATGCAAGTGTCTACCCCAAGCTGTTTTATGAGATGCTTTAGTATGTAAAATAGATGCAGTTTTGATAAATGTCTGGGCCCATACATTTCACTGAAGTTCCCTCTGTGATGTCTCTCATCCCTTTCATTTTAACACTATGTTTCTGGAAGATTGTACATATGTATTATTTCTGTTGCCTAGGAAAGATTTTCAGGAAAATGCCCTTAAATGAGAAACAAAACATATTCAGTGGTTAATAAACACACGCTATGTTAAAGTTTTGAGGCAGGCCTCAGAATTCCTAATGAATGACTCATGATATTAAAAGTTAAAAAACATAACTTCCTTCCCAGGTGCTTTTAGGGAATGGCTCAGAGAAGAACATTTATTAACTAATGTGCAGTAACTAATGTGAAAGAACAGTGAGAACATCAGTGGCTACCGGCTCCATTCAATCCTACTTACAGGAAATGAGCTTTGATGCGAAGCTGACTCTAGGACCTCAAGGGACAGCTGCATTGAAGACTGAAGTTGATGTTGGAGATGAGAGTGAATAGAAAGAAAGAGATGATTACATAATGAAATAGAAGAAAGAGAGTCTGAGTAATTAAGATTTTACGTTCTTCGGAGCTGCTTGTTGTGAAGGAAGGGAAGTTGGATCAAATGAAACCACATCAAATGCCACAGTGTCAACAGGTGAATTGCAGTAATGTTCTGAAACAAGCTGTGTCCCTATGTTGGAAAACAAATGTGGTGCTTGCCAAATATTGATCAATGAACATAGAGTCTTGCTTTTCGAGGAGCTTAGCGAGACAGCGAGGGAGAGAGATAGAGGGAGGAGGGTGTGTGTCTGTGTGTGTGTGCACGCGCACGCGTATGCGTGTGTCAGGGGTAGTCAGGTATACAAAAATTTGCACCTAAAACACACCGTCATTGAACTGTCCAAGTGTCAAAGAATACAAATGTTTGAAATGTCTTCAAAAATCTCACATCAAAACAGTGTTTTGGATTTTTTTGTGTCACAGAAAGTTTTTAAAAATATTGATAGCTTCATTAGACATTTAACTTTATTTTATGTCAGCACAGCTCCTGAGGTGGATAGTTGGTTGAGAAAATATGGTGGGGAGAGGGCAAAGGAGGCTGCGTGGCAGGCTTAGCTTGGCAAATATAGAAACATTTATTAAAGTGTCAGGGTAATGGGTACAGGTCAGCATAGTGGGTATGGGGCAGGCATGGGAATGGGCAGAAAGGTATAGGAGAGTAGGATACATTTCCTATATTATAACAATGGATACAAGTCAGTGGTACTTCACTGGCTGTGAAACAGGGGGTACAAAAGGTGACATAGAAATGCAAGTTTATCTTTATAGGTGTCCCTGGATTAGAGAATTAAAAATAAATTGAGTTCCTTTGCCCACTGCAGTTCAGACCATATTGGAAAAACATATGTTCGTGTCCATGTTATGTTAATATTGGATCAGTGTCAAAATCACATACAACCAATTGCACTCAGTCACTATCAAGATTCACAAATGTCTAGTAACCTCACTGGACAAGATGCCAAAGGGCAATCCAACGCCTGCAAAGCTACTTCAGTAAGCAATGAATGCCTTTAAGAGAGAAAAAGCGATGAATTTGGCAGGAGGGAAAAGGTGTAGTTTTAAATTTTTATTAAAATTTTTAATGTTGCCAAATACAATGCATAAGAACATAAAAAAATGGAACAGACTGTATGGTCCATTAAGCCTGTTTCAACAAGCAATACCTCATGGCTATTCTTGGGCTTCAATTCCACTTTCTCTTCATATTCCTTGATTCTCTGAGACCATAAAACCATAAGATGGAGAAGCAGAAGTAGGCCATTCGGTCCATTGAGTCTACTCCACTATTTTATGAGATCATGGCCATTGTTCCTTCTAAGTTATACAATCTCTGCATGACATAGAACATAGTTAACAAGAACAGGACAGTGCATGAACAGGCCCTTTGGCTCATCCTGTCTGTGCTGACCATGATGCCATTCTAAACTAATCTGCCTGCAAATGGTCCATATCCCTCTATTACCTACCTGTTCTTAAGCCTGTTTAAAATCTCTTAACCTTTGCTACCACATCTGCTTCAATTACTTCCACTGGCAGCACCCTCCAAGGCACCGTCTGTGTACGTCTCTTTTAAACTTGTCCCCTCTCCTCTTAATTCGACATTCCCACCGTGGGAAAAAGGCCCCAACTATTCACCCTATCCATGCCTCTCATAATATTATGTCCTTCTATTAGGTCACCCCACAGCTTCTGACGCTTGAGCTAAAACAGTGTAAGTTTGTCCAACCTGTCCTTAACATTAACATATGTCCAATCCAGGCAGCATCCTGGTAAACCTCTTCTGCACCCTCTCCAAAGCCTCCAAATCCTTCCTACAGTGTGGGGACCAGAACTGCACGCAATATTGCAAATGCGACCTAAATAAAGTCTCACACAGTTGCAATACGACATGCCAATTTTGATTCTCAGTGCCTCGACCGATGAAGACAAACATGCCGTATGCCTTATTTATTACCTTATCCACTTGTGCTGTCACATTCAGGGAGCTATGGACTTGCACCCCAAGATCCTCCTGTATATCAATGCTTCTAAAGGTCCTGACATTTACTGTATGTTTTCCTCTTGCAGTTGACCTTCCGAAATATATCAGCTCACATTTGTCCGGATTAAACTCCACCTGCCATTTCTCCACCCAACTTTCCAACTGATCTATATTGTGCTGTATCCTTTGACAACCTTCCCCAATCCACAACTCCACCAATTTTTGTGGCGTCTGCAAACTTACTGATCAGACCACTGATATTTCCAATGACGATTGGTGTGCTGACTCAGTTTACAGAATTGATTCCCAATTCCAGAAGTCGCTGCTGTGCTTGGACCTCAGAGGTACACACAAGACAGAAAATAAAATTTTGCGAACACTGATCATAGTTGATTTCATAATCATCAGTTCCACTTTCCTGCAATTTTTTCATAATCCTCAATCCCCCTTATTGATTAACAATCTGTTTATCGCAGCCTTGAATATACCTAATAACCCAGACTTGACAGCCCTCTGTGGCAAGGAATTCCACAAATTCAATATGCTTAGAGAAGAAATTACTCATCATCTGTGTCTTAAATAGGTGATCTGTTAGTCTGAGATTATGCTCTCTAGTCCTAGACTCTCCAAATAGGGGAAACATACTCTCTGCATCCACCCTTTAAAATTGCCTTATGCTTTAATAAAGTCACCTTTCATGCTTCTAAACTCCAATGAGTACAGCTCAAACTACTCAACCTCTTCTCAGAAGAAAATCCCTCCATACCAGGAATCAACTGAGTGAACCTTTTCTGGACTGCCTCCAGAGCCAGTATATGTATCCTTAGGTAAGGTACCAAAATTGTTCACAGTATTCTGGGTGTGGTCTAACTAATGCAATGTTTTGTTTTAGCAGCACTTTACTATATCTACACATGATTCCCTTTCAAACAAAGGCTGACAGTGCATTTGCCTTCTGTCTTATGTGCTGAACTTGTATGCTATCTTTTTGAGATTAATGTCTAAAGCCTCCCAAATTCCTCTGTACTGTCGCCTTTCTGCAGCCTTTCTCCATTGAAAGGATATTCAACTCTTTTATTCTTCCTGCCAAAGTGTCACATTATATTCCATCTGCCAGTTTCCACCTGCTCATTTATGCTGCCTATATCCCTCTGCAGACTCCTTGTTTCCCATGCCATTTTTGTGTCATTTACGCACCCTCACTTCTTTCTGGGGGAAAGAACTCTTACTCGTAACCCTTCGCATGAAGAAATTTCTCTTGAGTCCTGAGAGATTGAGGCCTTATTCAGAGATCATGGCCCCATGGTTTAGGTTCTCTGGCCAAAGGAAACTATTTTTAAGTCACTACTTATCGAGCTCCATAATCTTGTACGTCTGGTGAAAGCGCTTTACTAATCATGTATGTGAATAAGAAAGAGCAAGTCCAATTACTGTATATCTTAAAAGTAAGGAGGTACAGCAAAACGTTCCTTAGTCATCCCAGGGAGATTTGTTCTTCAAAATTTCTTGGCTTTCCCGTTAGCTATCTAAATGTAATTGTGAAAATAAAAATTTGATAGCATGTTATTAAGGCATTAAACAAATTACTTAGGAACTTGAGTAGTTGTTCCATACCAAAGAATTAAAAACTGAGCGACTGAAAGACGAGACTATGGGTAGACAGACGTATTGATGTATTGAACAAAGACAAATAAGTGGCTGTTTGGGCTGACAACTTTATTTACTAGTATTGAGTGAGAGAGCATTTACACTCACCAGGGGGTTTAACCTTCACCTCCAGAATATTGGAAGATTTGCTGATTTTCTTCACCCATTGGTCCATCTGGTTTTGGTGCCACAGTTCAGCAATGCACTGGTATTTCCCAGCCTCCAAGTCACTGGCTTTATTGACCACCAGACGGATAGTATTAGACACCGTCTTTGTTATCATTATTTTATTTGTAAAATTTGTCGCCTTATCCCCCCACGAAATGGACGTGTCACGGGCGAAGGTGATAATGTCATAGCTGTTGCTTGATCCAGCAGGCTGGAATTTCCACGTGACAGAAACTGAAACTCGAGAAGGATAGGTTGGTCTGATGAAACATTGAAGTTGAAATGCGTTATCATAGATCACTGATGGTGTTCGTGTTATGGCTGTAACACTGAAACCTGTTTCTGTGAAGTAAAAAAAAAGGTATTACTATCAACTTCCAAACATTTCATGTAATAGAAAGATCTTTTCCCTTGCCACCTTCTCCTTCCTAAAGGCACCCACTTTTACTGAGTATGAGTCATAGAGCTGTACAGCATGGAAACAGACCCTTCGGTCCAACATGTCCATGCTGACCAGATATCCTAAATTAATCTAGTCCCAATTGCCAGCATTTGGCCCATATCCCTCTAAACGCTTCTTATTCATATATCCATCCAGATGCCTTTTAAATGTTGTAACTGTACCAGCCTATTCAGACTCTTCCTATAGTTCTAATCGTCCAGCCCTAGCAACATCCTTGTAAATCTTGTGAACCCTTAAAGTTTCACAACATCTTTCTTATAACAGGGAGACCAGAATTGAATGCAGAATTCCAAAAGTAGCCTAACCAGAGTCCTGTACGGCTGCACCATGACCTCCCAACTCCTATACTTAATGCACTGACCAACTTTGATAAGCGTACCAAATGCCTTTTCTACCACACAGTTTACTTGCAACTCTACTTTCAACTATGAACATACCCCAAGGTCTCCCCAGGACGTTACCATTAAGTGTATAAGTCTTGCCCTACCAAAATGCAGCACCTCACATTTATCTAAATTAAACTCCATCTGCCACTCCTCAGCCCCTTTGCCTATCTGATCAGAGTTGCTTGTAGGCTGAGGTAAGCTTCTTTGCCATCCACTACACCACCAATTCTGGTGTAATCTGCAAACTCACTTACTATACCTCCCATGTTCACATCCAAATCATTTACATAAATGTCAAAATGCAGTGGACTCAGCACCAATCCTTGCTGCACATCACCGGTCACTAGCCTCCAGTCTGAAAAGCAACCCTCCATGACCACTCTCTGCCTCCTATCTTTGAGCCAATTTTGTATCCAAATGGCTAGCTCTCTCTTTATTCCATGTGACCTAACCTTGCTAACCAATCCCCAACTATTGTGGGTTGAATCCTACAATTTTGGTGAAGTGCAAAACGCATTGAGTTTTTTTTCTGAATGAGTCACTCATGAGGCCTAGTGAAATTTCTCATCCTATCTTACCAAACTCACCTCATTAACTACCTACCTACCACTATGGTATCTCTCATGTCTCATTCGATCCCCATCTTAATATGCATCATTCGCCGAACAACTCAATGTTCACCAGATATCCCTTGAAAGATCAACATCTCTAGCACTTGCACCATCTTTACAAGACCACTGTGTGCCTAAGCTAGCATCGACATTTCTTCAGGGCAATGAAATGGCAGAGCAGCTGCAAAGTCATGCTGCTCCTGGCACATAGCTGGCGTGGCTGAGATTCCCTCACAGAAATAACCCCATTCTCTCACCCTGGTTGCTGTTTAACCACCAGGCCACAAACCTTATCAGTCTGATCTCTCTAAGTCAGTGCAAACCTGTCTCCAGTGTCCACTGTACACCTGTATATTATCAATGTCCAATATTGGATATCAGATACCGGTAAGCAAACCTAGCAATTCCAAACACAAGGTTTATTTATAACCAGCAAAAGTGAACACAAACAAAACCAGTAAAGGCTGAAGTTCGCCCTTACATTGCTAGTCAAATGTTGGTATTACGACCACTGACTATTTTACATTCCATGTTTATCTGCTGCACCCAGCTCAGATCAACTGGAACCAGGTGTCTGGCTTGTGATGCCCAATGCAGCTAAGGCTATGCTCATTATCAATGTTTCCATCCTGTTGCTTGCAAGACTGCTCCTATTTGCCCAGCTCATCAGCACATATCACTGCCTCGTCGCATGTTCGAAGTCTGCAGAGCAACTCCCCCTTATTGGTCTAAGCAACGGAACCACATCTTCAGTACCCTTATCACCTGCTCCACCATAACCCTGGTCGTAGCATAGGCAACCATGAACGTTATCACTGAATTCAGTGCAGTCTTTCATAATACTTACATGACTTATAATGCAGCGAAGTCCCCCTCATCCCACAGCACCCTTGGAAGTTTCACAAGTGATAGGATGTTTTGCCCAGCATTGGTCTCCTTTTAAGTCATTGCCACTAACTTCTGCATCTTTGCTGGGATGCCAATATTAACTACGCAAGCACCAATGGCATAATGCAATCTTCCTTTGACCAGCAATTGATATCTAAGCATGTTTACTCTGCATGCATTGCAAATGGTTGAAGAAATGATTGCAAATGAAATATATCTGGAATTTACAAATGCATGGATCATCACTTTGCCCCTATAATATTCTGGCTCAACAACTGTGGAACCCAATATTTTGCCCATTAAATGACACTGACTTTGCCCACCCCTGGCATTGTCCTAGCCATTTTCTAGGTGCAGTTAGCATTTGAAAAACAGCAAATAATGGAAGGGAACACATCTCGCAGTGGACTCTGTCAGCACCAGGATTTGTCCAGTTGCCAGTTAACTCCCCGGAGCCTCAGCACCACCTAGTTTCTCACTCTTCCCCAATAGCCCATAAGGGCTAAATGTGACTGATTATCATGGATCATAATCCTGAGATGCTGCACGGTCCTGAGCAACAAGACGTCTCCAGACAGCCAGCGGTAAGGTTAAGTCGCTAGGCACCCACTGTAACTTCCACGTGGAGAATGCTTGACAGCTGTTTTGTTCAGCATGTGTGGTAAGATAAAGAGCTGAATATTAATGAGGTGATTTGTGCCATTAAAAGGCATTTAACAAACTACAATCCCACTTAAGTGGCAACTCACTGTTGTCTAGTGAGAAACTTGCCTGGCTGCTTGACACTGCATAAAAGATGCAATGAACTGTTCCTGATATCGAGATATTCCTGACTGGACTTCCCATCTGATTCTGCCATAAATCTCATCAGAGCCCATGACATTCAGGCTCCTGCGAGATTCCACCCTAACTTACCAAAGGGATACTTCAACACAGCCAAGTTAGCTTTCAGATTGTCAAGCCTTAAAACAATGTTTTGGACTTGGTTACAATCTTCCATCACCAGGCATATCATCTTAAAGACTCCTGAAGAAGATCCTAGCTACCCTCTGTCCCACCAACAAGCAGCCCTCTATCTCCTGCCCACCAACTCTGTGGAGGATAGTCATTAGCCAGTCATAAAATAGCTAACCATTATGGGAGAGGTAATCCGTGTACCAGGAATGCGTTGCAAAAGACACCATGTGTACCTCAGCTCACCATAAATTGCACTGAGTGCACTGGCACTGTCCTCCTTACTGCTAAATATCTCCACAACTAAAGTTTTAACTAGAGATAAAAGGTACTGCAGATGCTGGAGAATCTGAGATAACAAGGTGTGCGGCTGGATGAACACAGCAGGCCAAGCAGCATCATAGGAGCAGGAAAGCTTGACATTTCGGGCCTAGACCCTTCATCAGAAA
>JAHRHZ010000032.1:4981069-5006138 GCA_024137785.1 Ginglymostoma cirratum
CTGCTTGGCCTGCTGTGTTCATCCAGCCCCACACCTTGTTATCTCTAAAGTTTTAACTCGTCGGAGGTGCAGGATTTCAGAAGATGCTTCCTTATATCAATTGTGATGGATCCAATCCAACATCCTCATGCTGAAAATATCATGCTGTACTCAGCCTATCAATATCCTCTGCACACATGTGTAATCCCAAAATTGAGATTTTTACATTATTACTGTAATGCATTATTCAATCAATACTTCCATTCCAACAACATAACCACTGTTACTCCAATCTATATAACACTACTCCTTTTAGATATTCAGTGACTAGAGTAATGCAAGAAAATTTTCAGCCCTTGAGCTTTCTTTCGATGCGAATACTTACCAAGAGGTGTTATCACCGCTACAATATGAGCAGATTGCTTTCCTATCTGCTGCCAATCTCCACTTACGTTCATGATCCATTCAGTGATTGTACAAACATACTCTCCATCATCCGATATC
Source organism: Ginglymostoma cirratum (assembly GCA_024137785.1). Lineage (NCBI taxonomy): Eukaryota > Metazoa > Chordata > Chondrichthyes > Orectolobiformes > Ginglymostomatidae > Ginglymostoma > Ginglymostoma cirratum. Next base: position 4,981,553 of record JAHRHZ010000032.1, read on the forward strand.
ACTGAATTATGTAGCCGCAAGATGAAAGAATCTGGTTGCTGTTTGGTCAGCCTGAGTTCTCCATTAGCATCACGCTTACGGTAGAGTGTACCAATAACCTGAGTACCATCCTGGTCCAAGCTGATGATATCGGTAACCTGTTTCTGCTTGTTGATTAACTGCCAGGCAACAGAAAGGCGGCTGTGGTTCCTGATTGCTGATTGAACATCACAAGTGAACTGGAGTGAGTTACCCTCCAAAACCTTAGTGGTATTACTGGTAACAGTTGTACTCAGGCTACTTTCTGCAGGAAATAAAATATTATTAGTTCAGTTAGTAGTTTTGTAGAAAGACAACTGTATAAGATTTGAGGATCCATCTTGTTTCAGATCACAGGAATCAATATGACTATGTTTTATGAGAATTTGTCATAATACCATTCAATAATTGTTTTAAAAATAACTTATGTTTTACAGGCAACATTTCTTTCTCGCAGTGAGGACAAGTAATCGATAGATGCTTTGATTAATGTTATCTTAATGCTGGCAATAATCCAGTTACACTATTGTTATAATTTCAGGGTAAACTGTTGAGGATTAACACTCAAGTGTGGCAGAGAAAGGGGAAGAAAGGTTATTCTATTGGTGGTTTTTGTCTTTGTCGATAAACTGTCCAGATTCAAACTAGATCAATTGGTCAGTAACCAATGTTAATATATATAATATTGTCAATGCCAGAAGAAACACTTTTCTGTCATACTGAACCTTCAAAAATATGGTCTATAGTTTCAAAACCTACCCGCTCCCAATTCCATTCCAGTTATCTGCTCCATCCGTCTCTCTGACAACAACCTGAGATTAAGCTCATCTTTCTGCAACTTTGGTGCCATGTTTGGTCCCGAGATGAACTTCTAATCTTATATCCATTCCATAACTAATATTGCATTTTCCACTGGTGATGCCAGCTGACTTTGCTTCTGTGTCAGCTTCACTGCTGCTGAAGTCCTCATTCTTGTCACTGTTACTTGTGAACTCAGCTACCTTAATGTGTCTTTGGTGGTTGTGACCGGTATCCCACTTTCTGCCCTCCAAAACGCAGGTGCAGTGTTTTAACTGGCAGCAAGTCCTGTTCTCCTGTCGCTCCTATGCTCATGCACTTTATATTGGTCCCTGGTCTTGCAAGGCCTTGACTTTAAAATACCCATCCTTTTTTTTCAAATCCCTCTGCAGTCTTGCCCCTCTCCAATCTGTAATCTACTTCAGCCCCTCTGAAATAGCTGCGCCGATTTAATTCTGACTTGTTGGGTATTCCTAACTGTAATTGCTCTGCCACTGGAGACCATGTCTTCAGCTGCCTGTGACCCATGCTCTGGAATTCCTTCCTGGCAGCTATCCTTCTTGCTGCCTCACTTGCCTCTATTAACATATTCATTAAAATCTTCCTCTTTGATCAAACTCTTAAGCTCTTTATGTGAATCAGTGTCATGCTGTATTTAAAAAAACCAAAAAAACTATGGATGCTGTAAATCAGGAACAAAAACAGAAGTTGCTGGAAAAGCTTAGCAGGTCTGGCAGCATCTGTGAAGAAAAATCAGTGTTAACGTTTCGGGTCCGGTGACCTTTCCTCAGAATAGTGTCATGCTGTGTTTTACAATGCTCCTGTGAAGCATCCATGGACATTTCATTGCACTAAAAGTGCTACATGAGTTGCTTCTCCTCATGTTGCTCACATTGTGTCAGAATAAGTAATTCCTGATTAAACAATAGCTACTGTTAAATCAACACAATATCCAAACCATCTACGTTTATTTGTTTTGCTCTAATTAACCTGAAGTTTCCTAAATCTAGACGTAAGTGACATACATTCTTTAGATCTTCTGTTGGATTTGCTGCAGCCACTACCTTTAAGAAGCAGTTAGTGTGTACTACTCTTTGCATTTAAGTGAATAAAAACTGCTTTGAGAGAGGTAATACTATTTTTCAAAGAATGTAATTCAATTGTGTTTTAGTATAACCTTATTACAGCAAACGCTGTTTTAAATTTTTAGCCTGAGTACACAGCATAGTCATGTCGTGCATTTTATGTTTGGAGAGATGACATAACATAAGGCCAATTTATTTCAAATATGCATACCAGTAATAGAAAAGTTAATTTGCTTGCATCATAGCAACACCACCCAGGTTATTTTCTAGATAAAATCAAGCTTTTCAATTCATGGGAAATGAGGTGTTACCTTAGGAAGATGACTTCTGTATTGGCCGTGAATAATAACTGTTGCAAATAATACATTTACAATATGGTCGAGTGAACTATTTTGGTTGGGCTTGCTGCTTCAGAGGGACATTTCAATTTCAATTCATACTTCCAAACACAGAGAGATTAGAAGCGTGGAAGCTATTATTGGCAATGTTACTGTAGCGTGTACATGCCAAATTTTATTTTAGTGGAAGGATTAACTCATGAGAAAGTTAGAAATTGTGGGCAACATAAAATCATGGCATAAGAATTAAAAGTAATATTAATCACAAATGTAGTTGCTATTGAGTTCTCTCTGGAATAAAAGTTATAAATTTATGAAGTTTACTATTTTAAATATAACATTTGGACTTCATCAGATTTTGATCTTCATTTGAACTACAGTAGCAGTACAAGTGGTAAATATGGAAAATGCATCTCAAACGATCAGTGACTGAAGAGGGACAGGTAGAAATTAAGATAGAGAAATGGGTAGGAACTGTCTTTGATCACTCATCCCTATGAGCAAGTGTTTCAGTACATCGTTTTAACATTATTGTCTTCATTGTCCATCAATTCTTTTTGAAACCCTGAAGACCTGAATTCAGAGAACTTCCAATAAATGAATGTCAGTGTGAAGTGAATTCATGATCATTTTTATTTCTTCATGGCAGACTCACATACTTTCATGTGGAAAGAAATTTTAAATCTGACATTAATGCCATGACTTACTGCTGTTTTGTGGAAGTATAGTTTCTATCATTTTTAAGGGAAGATGAAAGGCAAAAACATCAAAGGAAATGCTCTCAATGCTAACACTGACTTGTGATTTTCAGTCAGTCATTCTGGTCAGCTTTTGTTTGCATCTGTATGAACAGTGGAACTGACATCAGAGACCGCAGGCAGAGATCTGACAGACTAAGTCATCACTACAGTCGCTTCTTGATGAACAAAAGCTAATGTCACTCAAAATCAAGAAGTTCCTTTAAACCCATGTGTTTTTGGCAATATTTCTGCATAACAGCAAAATTAGTGGGTGAAGCTTTCACCCTGTGACATTGTTCATCTTGACTCCTAAAATGACAAATCTACGTTTATTTTTCAAATATGTTTTAGACCTGATAACTGGGCCACATTAAACCCAAATTCCTTCATGAAGAGCTAACAGAAACAAGTAGAACCTTTCATAACCATGGGAAAGTTCTTTTTTCACTTTTGCTGTTATCACATTGATAAGAGCTGCGTCACTAAGCAACAATATTTCTGTGCCGCCTAGAGCAACCTTGACAGTTGGAGAACTGCGACTTAACTGATTAGATTCATTGAATTTAAAACATGAGACAAGATCAGTTGCAGAGAAAAACTACTTGTGACTAAAAAAAAAATCACAGTAACTAGAGGCACTGCTTCATCAAATCAACTTCTTTGTCTGCCTGAAAGAGCACACAGAGGATTCTGGAATCCTTCTGCAGTTATTCCAAGTTACCAACAGATTTCATGTCATTAATTCTTTTAAAAATGAAAGCTTTATTTAGATAGTTACTTACTGATAGACTGGACATGGATCAAAACTTTAGGAGATTTGTTGGTATCTCTGGCAATGAATTCCCTCGTCACTGTTTTCTCATGCTCTGTGGCCCGACAATGGTATTTGCCACTGTCCTCCAATTGAACATGGTAGATTTTCAGCAGGTATGTTGTATCTGTCTCCTTTGTGAACCTTACATATCCCAGGCGATCTCTGTTTGCATATTCACCATTGACTGTTGCTACAGCATTACGGCCAATGTTGGCAATTTGTGTGCCATTAAAAATCCACAACACAGAAAAATATCGATCCTGTATGTTTTGAGCTTCAATGGTACATCTTATTTCCATGGTATCTCCAGCTATGAGAATTTTCCTTTCATTCTCTAACTGAACATTGAAGTTCTTATCTAGAACAGAATATAGACGTGCAGAAAAAAATTAGAGCGAGCGAATTTAGTAATGAAGAATTATAAACAGAAGTTTGTTTTACAGGTCCTAAGATCATACCCGCATGGTGCAGTTTGTCCTCCCAGCCTTTAAACCTTCCCTGCCTCTCTCCTAAAGAATTTAACTCTATCTGGGATATTTTATCTGCTAAAAACAAATAACTGTGGATGCTGGAGATCTGAACCAGAAACAGAAATTGCCGGTGAAACTCAGCAGGTCTGGCAGCATCTGTATGGAGAAAGTAGAGTTAACATTTTGAGCACAGTGTTCTGATGAAGAGTCACCAGAATCGAAGTGCTTTCTTCCACAGAAGCTGCCTGACCTTCTGAGTTTTGCCTGCAAGTTATGTTTTTATTTCAGATTTTATCTGCCGTTTGGCATAGTATTTTCATGGAGTCATAGAGTCATTGTGGTACAGAAAGAAGCCAACCCATGACAATTCTTTGGAAAAATAATCCACTCACTTCATTCCCCATGGTCCTGCAAGTGTATTTCCACTCAAATGCCTACCCAAATACCCTTTAAAATCACTTCCCTCACCCTCATGGCTAACGGGTTCTACTAATCAGCACTCACTGAATAAAAAGATTCTTAGAACATAACAAATTAAGAAAAGTAGTCCATCTACCCCCTTGAACCTTTAATAAGATGCTGATTGATGTGTTTGTGATCTCTACTTATTCTTTTTTATTATTCATTCATGGGATGTGGGCGTCACTGACTAGACCAGCATTTATTGCCCATCCCTAATTGGCCAGAGGGGCAGTTGAGATCAATCACATAGCTGTGGGTCTGCAGTCACATGTAGGCCAGACCAGTTAAGGATGGCAGTTTCCTTCCCTAAAGGACATGAGTAAACCAGATAGATTTCTCCAACAATCAACAACGGATTTGTGGTCATCATTAGGCTCTTTAGTTCCAGACTGTACTACTGTGGCAGAATACAAACTGTAGTCCCCAGAATATTATCTGGGTCTCTGGATTAACAGTCCAGCAATAATACCACGAGGCATCGCCTCCCCATCTACTTCCCTATCTACTTACTATTTAAACCTCTTGTTAATCAAGAACCTATCTAATTCAGTCTTAAAAATGTCCAATGACCTTGTCTGCACCACAGAGAAGAGAATTTCATAAAGGAAAAAATTCTTCTCATTTACTTCCAAAATGTGAAACCCCTTATGTTGGAGCTGGACTAGATAACAGAGCTGGTGCAGGGAGCTCCTTCTACGCTAAATTAATTCTGTGAGTCTTTGTTGTTTAAATTGTGTTCCCTAGTTCTAGTCTCTCCCAGAAACACTATTCGTTTTTCTAAACTCCAATCGATACTGACCCAACCTGCTCAACTTATTCTCTAAGATAAACACTTAATGCCAGGAATCAGTTGAGTGGACCTTCTTTGAACTACATCTATTGCAATTATGTCCTTTATTAAATGAGGAGACAAAAACTAATGTCGTCTCACCAATGACTACAATTGTAACAAAACACTTCTGCCTTTACAATCAATTCCCTTCCTCATTCTTTTTGTGATCTTTAACAGTGTAATGAACCATCATCATTAAACACTTTTTCTCCCTCAGGAGTGGGACTGTTCTCACTTGGCTCTGCTCTAGATTTTTTTAAAAAAGCGTAACCAGAGCATCTCTGGTATTGGAACTGAAGAGTCATTTTGGACTGAAAATATTAGCACTCCCTCCTGCACCCTCCCCACACATGTGGTGTCAGACTCGCTGCGTTTCTCCACCGTCTTAATTTTATCAAAGGGTTGAAAGCTCGGCAGCTCCTGGGGCTACAGTCGAGCCAGGCAAGGACCCTGCATCCTCCAGACGGCAGCAAAAATATCTTTTCGAAAAATAAGTCTCAGTGCTGGACGAGAAAACCCGCTAAGGGAAAATTGCTGGGAGACTGTAGAGTGTGTCCTCCCTGCCTGTGGTCCCCACTTTGCTTTAAGAAAGCAAACAGTGCCCCCTCTAACTGGGCATCCACTGGGAGGTCACCTTGATTTAAGTGACAAATGGTCGGCAGTCAATCCACCACTGACAAAATGCCAATTGCCCTGTTAGGTCATAGATTGATACAGCATGGAAACAGTCACTTTGTCCCATCTTGTCCATACTGACCAGATTTCCCAAACTGAACTAGTTCCATTTGCCTGCATTTGGCCACAGCCCTCTAAACCTTTCCTATCCAAGTATCTGTCCAAATGCCTTTTAAATGTTGCAACTCTGGCAGGTCATTTCATATATGCACCACCCTCAGGTCCCTTTTAACTCTTTCCCCTCTCACCATAAACCTATGCCCTCTAGTTCTGGACTCCCCTACTCTGAGGGAAAAAAAAACCTTAGCAAGTCACCTTATCTACAGACGTCAAGATTTTATAAATCTCTATAAGGTCATGCCTTAGCCTTCGACACCGCACGGAACAAAATCCAAACCTATACAGCCTCTACTTAGAACTCAAACCCTCCATAATCGGTAACATCCTTGTGAATGTTTTTGCCCCTTTCCTGTGTAATAATATCCTTCCGGTAGCAGGGCAACGAGAATTGTATACAGTACTCCAAATATGACCTTATCAATATCTTGTACAGCTGTAACATGACAGCCCAAATTCTATACTCAATGATCTGACCAAAGAAGGCAAGAGTGCCAAATGCCTTCCTCACCACCCTATCTACCTGTAACTCTACTTTCAAGGAACTATGTACCTGCACCCCTAGGTCTCCCTGTTTGACAACACTCCCCAAGGCCCTACCATTAACTGTCCATGTCTTGCCCTGGTTTAGTTGACCAAAATGCAACCACCTCGCATTTATCTGAATTAAACTCCATCTGATATTCCTTGGCCCACTGGCCCAGTTGATGAAGATCCTGTCATACTCTGAGATAACCTTCCTCATTGCCCACTGTACCATCAAACTTACTAACCAGGCCTCCTATATTCTTATCCAAATGGTTCATATAAGTTATGAACAATGGTGGACCCAGCACTGATCCTTGCAGTACACCACTGGTCACAGGCCTCCAGTCCAAAAGTGAACCCTCTACCATCACCCACAGTCTCCCACCATCAAGCCAATTTTGTATCCAATTGGCTAGCTCTACCTGGATCCCACGTGATCTAACCTTACTAACCAGTCTACCATGTGGAACCTTGTCGAAGGCCTTGTTAAAATCCATTTAGACAACGTTCACCCCTCTGTCTTCATCTATCTTCTTGGTCACCTCTTCAAAAACTCAATCAAATTTGTGAGACACAATTTCCCACTCACAAAGCCATGTTGACTATCCCTAGTCAGTCTTTGCCTTTCTAAATGCATGTAGATCCTGTCTGTATCCCCTAGCAGAATGCATCTGGTCCTGCTGTTAGTAAAACATCCCAGTGGCAGGCCAACTTCATGAAGCTAAGCTGACATGGCTTCCTGTATTTAATGCACTTAGCTTAGCCCACAGTTTTCAAGAAATTCATCAACCTCAAATGCTAACTCAGTTGTGTGCAGCTAAAAGTAACTGACAAATAGGTCAAGGGCTCTACTATCTAAACAATTGTTTAAATAAGTAATTGTATAAATAAGTAATTGTATATGGCTCTCCTCCAATATTTCTAAACAACTTCATACTGACCGTCTGATTGGCATCATTCAGGAGATAACCATTTCTTGTTGTTCTGGAAGCCTGACCTAACCATTTTAGTGTTACCTTTCTCACACCATATGTTATATGCTAACAATGCATTATTCTCTGCTTACTCCGATAATAGCTATGCTGATCACTGCTTTTCAATGACAACCACTTACCAGTTGCTTTTATATTCACAATTGTTTTGTCAGTGCGCTTGGTAGCTATGGTGAACCAAGACCGATCTGGGTCTTGGATCCATTCTCTAGCCTCACAGTAGAACTCTCCTTGATCAAATGCTTGCAGTTTGTAGATGGTGAGTTTGAATGAAGTAGCTCCAATCTTATCCAATCGTACATCTCCTGATGCCTGCCTTTGTTTGTACGAATCTCCAGTGCGTAGGATGAAATCTCGTGTGAGAGAGATGACCTTCAGATTCTGATTTCCCTTCTGTATGTACCATGCGACAGCCACGTGTGTGTGCTGTGATGTTTGTTTAGATACTTCACAGACCAGTTCCAGGGAGTCACCTTCAACTTTATCCAGGGTTTGGGGTACCGATGTTGCACTGAGCGTGTCTGGAATGACTAAGAAAAAAATGATTAATGATTAAACAAAAACGTATTTTAAAATATCAAGTTCACACAGGAATTGTTGACTGTTTGACTACTAATGATTTGAGAAATTGTGTATAGTTTGTACATAGGCAATGCTAGTATACTTTGCAGGTTCGGTGGGTGGGGGCGCGGAGGGGTCAGAAAAAGGACATCTTTACAATTCTGTGTAACATTTCAAAACTCGCTTGATTCTGAACCTCACAAGAAACTGTCTACAGAGCACCATTGATTCCCAGTATGGAAATGGTCATTGGTAAATACTGTCCTTCAGGGTTAAAGGAATATTTCAAGTGGATATGAGAATTGAGTCAAAATTTTAAATTCTTTTTCAATTCATTTGCAGGATGAGGGCATCATAGACCAGCACTTATTGCCCATTCCTAATTACCCAGTATGCAGTTAAGAGTCAACCACGTTGCTGTGGGTCTGAAGTCACGTGTAGGCCAGACCAGGTAAGGATGGCAGTTTTGTTCCCTGAAGGACATTAGTGAACCAAATGGGTTTTCCTGACAATTGACATGATTTCATAGTGACCATTAGACTCCTAATCTAGATATTTACTGAATTCAAATTCTAACATCTGCCAGAGTGGGATTTGAACCCAAAGTCCCAAGAATATTACTTGGGTTGCTGTATTAGCAGTCTGGGGATAATACCTCTAGGCCACATCCTCCCCAGAATAGACAGCAGATAGGGAAGAGGTGGATTATAGCATTATTCGCCAGGAGACAACACCAAGCCATGAGGGTGTTTTAACTCTGGTATTTGACTGTAATGTCTTTAAAGTTCTAAAAATCATATCATGGATGTAAGCACATGAATGTTTTTGGTCTACAACTTTATCTTTAAAATATACTTCCCAAAATTAGAGGGTGGGATTTCAAACACGTGTTTAGCATTTGTGCACGGATATCTGAAGCTGTAATTTCAAAATGCAATTCTAAACCAGACAAGCATTAACTTCCCTATGTCCACTCTATCTAATATTCTGCTGCACCAGGAGTTTTGGATCACTGAGAACCCTCCAGCAGGATTCTCAACATTTCAAGCTGCTGGCATAACTCAAATGCTTTTCTGATGTGTGTGAGTATCAATTTCAAATACAAAATTCCAGCTATTCCAATGCCCTCCAACTGCTGACCCTACAGGGAATTTCAGACTCACCAGAAGGCATCTGAAGTCACAGCTTTGAAACTTGATTGTCCCACCCAGCTATCTGAAAAGTATGTACCTATAGCAGTTGGGGGCAGAGGGGAGATGGTAACCCAATAGCCTTCTCCTCCCCACTGTCACCCCCCAGGAATCAATAATGCTCTTGTTGAACTGTCCACTCCTGGTACAATTTATGAACTAGATCAGCTTTGCTTCAGAGTTATAGGCTGTTTTCCCTGAATGGATGCTCCTCCCCAAAATAGAGGTACACTTGTACCATCTGGGATACATTTGCATTATCGCAGTCAATGTTCCCTCTGCCAGAATTTGCTGAGCTAGAAAAATGGAATCTCCCAGCAAAACAGCTGACAACGTTAGTTTTGTATGGAACAGACAGGAGCCCCTTCCCTTAATAAGGCCAACTGGGAAATATCAAAATTACCAACGACGTGGCAAAACAGAAACACTGCTTTATTCTGATGAAGAGACACGTCCCTGAGGAAATTTGGGGCCATCATCTCCTTCTGTACCAAGTGCAGGTTTACTGATTTTTTTTTTAGTATCACAAACCCCAGGACAGGTATGGTTGTTTGAGAAAACATGCCATTATTGTCACTGGAATTATTTCATTTATTGCTGCTAATATGCTCTAAGATATGTTGCATTTAGGGCAAGAGATTTTGGTTGATTTTATATACATATTACTAAACTTACTACTTCAAATTATTCTAACAACTAATAACATTGGTAATCTGCAAATGTAAATTCTTTACACAACACAGCTCAAAATGGTGTCTCCATACAGAACTCAAGACACAAGGCTTGAAATGTGCCTTGTCCTGTGGATGGGTACAGGACCAATAGCCGCTGGCATCACAGGAGGTTGAGCTTGTCAGTGGCCTGGGGTCAGTTTATGTAAGTAATTGAATGGGAATTAGAATGGAAATCTTAGCCAAAATAGGACAATAGCCAAGAGATCTTAAAAATCTAGGGTGGGGTGGAGAGAAGGTCAGGAGTGTGGAACAGAGCCAGAAGTGTGCATATGATTAAAGGAGGAAAGTTCTGGGGATGGCAAACATGACAATTGACAGAGGAGAACAAGATTTTAAAACATTACAAACCACAATGTGAAATGGTTTTCACTGAAATAAGACAGAAAAAGGGATGGAGTATTGTCATTTCACATGGAAGGATGTGGAGCAGCAAATACCAGCATCTTCATTTGTTTTCTTTATTCATTTACTGGATGAAGACATCACTGACTAGGCAGCATTTATTGCCCATCCCTAATTGTCCAGAGGGCAGTTAAGGGTCAACCACATTGCTGTAGGTCTGGAGTCACATGTAGGCCAGACCAGGTAAGGATGGCAGTTTCCTTCCCTAAAGGGCATTAGTGAACCAGATGGGTTTTTCCTGACAATCAACAATGAATTCATGGTCATCATTAGATCCTTAACTCCAGATATTTATTGAATTCAAATTCCACCAGCTGCCATGGCGGGATTCAAACCCTGGTCCCCAGAACATTACCTGGGTCGCTGGATCAATAGTCCAGCAATAATACCACTAGGCCATTGCCTAACTGTGGGAATAATAGCTGTGGGAAATACAGAGTTACAGTGATAGGGTAGGCAGGTGGATCGGTGTGGCCTCAATTGGCCAAACGGCCTGCTTCCACACTGGAAGGCTTCTATGATTCTATAATTAAGGACCAAGACCCCACTCCCAAAAATGTAAGGAGAAACTTAATAACCTCACCAGTGCAGCAAGAGAATGCAACAAGCCAATTAAGTACCCTGCCAAGTTTTTGATGCCTTTAGAGAAAATTCAACATTGCCTGCTCAATGTTGAGGTTAACATCACTGGAAAGTCACATTGTTCCACGTACAAGGATGATTCTTTGCCTCAGACCCTTCTGTTTAACATTCTCTCGCATCTTGCAATGCATGCTGGCCCTTTGAAACCTGTCTCCAATGTTTCATTCTTCTATTTCACTATACACTGACAGTCAAATGAGATAAGCATCAGAGTGCTGCTCCGATTTAATATTTATGAATTCTTCTTTGAGTAGAAGTTGGCATATGATGACATAGAGCAGCAGGCCACAGACAGAGGTCTCCAACGCACCAAACAAATGACCCAGTTAGAGGACAAAGCCATACCTACCTAAGGAATAACATTTCTCAGGTTAGAAAACCTGGAAGCTGTGAGTTCAAAATCAGTTTGTGATGCAGAATTATTGTACTGGAGGCTTTAGTTATAGAAATACAGACAAAGCATACAGAACTTGTGACTAAAAGACAATGAGGATAGCAGGGAGTGACAGCAGAAATCTAGTAGTGCAAGCTTTTCTTCTATTCCTTCAGAATTGTGAAGCTATGAGATGAGAAATGGTAAAAATTAAGCTGGCAGTGGCCTTGCACTCTCCCATTGCCCATCACTTTCATTATGACCAGCCAGAGTAAAGTGTTTGGTAATCAGGAACACGGTTCAGATGGTGAACTGTTATTGGATTAATTACTGAGCTCAAAGACTCTAAGGGTTTAATGTTTGGTAACAGAGTAGAGTGGAGTAAACTGAATGAAGGCCAAGGTAATATCACTGCTAAGCAAGCAGCTGGTGTTTTGCCACAAGAAGTGAACATCTTGCATGTTTGGACTGTTCACTGATTTAGCAAATAAATCCCAATGTGTGCCCTACAGCCCTATCTGAATGGGCTTGATTGAGATAGTGGTAGCATTTCTAATGTCTGCAATTTTAACTTGTAGCGTCCAACGCCTTCTCAGTGGGAGGGTTAATTATTGGCCATCCAACTTTGGGGGATCATATGGAGATAACAATGACTAATGGATTCTGAATCCAAAGCAACACTTTGAGTGCTTACAGGATAACTAGTACAATCACTGAGGTTTTGATCAAGTCAGTTTTTTCATCTATCATGGGGCAGTAGAATTCTATTCTTGGTTCAGGTGGGAGTACTGCAGATCACACTAACGGAGTGGTAGAAAGATGGAAAGTTTTTTTGTGTGGACCACCATGAGAGACTAAGCCAAGCCAGTTCTGGATGTAAATTGCAGCCAGGGTTAGTGCTATGTCCTTCCTTCATACACTTCCATCATAACCAATGCTTCCCTTTTAACTCAAGCAGGAAAAGATACTTCTTCCCACCCCACACGTTGATGTATCCACAATCCTGAATGATCTACTCACAGTCTCCAGACTGGTGGCACTGTATCTACAGGACTGACTGTGGTCCAATCCCTGGACTCTGGTATGACCATGTGCTGAACTGACTATTTGACTAGAATCAGACATGCCCCCTAACTACCTGTGGTAGTACCCCCTGTCTGGTTGCAGTCCCCCTTCAGTGAGGTCTGCATCGTCTTGAGTGCCTCGCATCACCATTTGTTCGAAACGCATGTGTTTGCTGTATAAACTACTGACACTTGCAACATTGATATGGGCATATGGTACCACTTCCTTGGCTGTTCAGTGTTCCCCACTGTCACAAGCTGCCTACTTCATCCTCTGTGATAAAAGGAAATGCAAGCAACAGAAGCTGGTAGTCTTGTAACTGAATACTAAAGACCTTGTGCAGTTGAAAGCAATATGACCAAAAGACAGAGGCTGGTAGCCTGTAAATCAGTGCTGAATTCGGTGAGTGTGGGCTAAGAAAGCCATGTGAAGAATACAGAATATGACAGACTCCAAAGCGAATAGATGCTAATAAAGGAAGCCAAAAGCCATAAGACGCATCCTGCGTAGATGCATATATCTGTTCCTGCGCGCAAAGTGCCTTGAGAGAAGCATGCAGGTGATTGGTGTCCCTGAGCTCCAAAGTAAAATGTTGAAGGGATGAAGTGGTGTGTGAGTTACAACAAGCAGGATGAGACTGGTTGTTTGTCCATGGTGACCGAGGTGGACAAAGTGTCGAGGAGGATAGTGGCCATGCAGCGTAAAATGGAATGCTGTTGTGAGGAAGCATTCTGGGCATTGGCTGTCACAAGCATTTGAGGAGCTCACAAATTCTCTTCATCTTTTCGTTCCTTTCTCGCCATGCCTCATCAGGGAGGGCAATATTTCTCCCAAAGATTTCAAACATTTTAGTTACTAATAGTTTCTTTGTGCACTTCACTTACTCCCATGTGTAAAGGCTGACTGGGCAGCACAGCAATTCTCTTTGGATGTGTTTGTTGACAAGCAATGCTGTATACTTCAGTGAAGGAGTACCAAATAAACTACAGTTGCATCTTTCCAGTTTTGTTGATTTGTCTGCTTCTTCATACACTTCATGTGCGCCCTCCATGGGACCACCATCTGTATTGCAATCATTCTCTAGCATAACAAATTGGAAGTCTCACTGGGTTGAAAAGTATTGCAACACATAATAGACAGGGGCATACCAGAGGGACTTGCATGAACAATCCAGGCATCTGAACCTTTCTTTCAGCACTTTGTTTGCACAATGGAATTTTTTCAACTGAGCTTCACCATATCATTCATCCACTGCACTGAACCATGAAAAACACAAACAAAATTTATCTCCAAGGAGCCTTTGCAGTGAAAAAATAACAAAGAATTACGGATCTGGAAATCAGAATCTGATTATCTGAATACAGCATCTCACTTTCCGCTCGGGTACCCCATGGCCTTCGGGACTCAATATCGAATTCAATCATCTTAGGGCCTAAGCATCATCTTCCATGTCCTTACCCCAGTCCCCACAAACCAGGCACTGTCATCACATGGGCTGCTACTGCAACAAAGCTTTTTTGAGCTACGATTGTCCTAATTAGCAGCTATTCATTCTCCCAGGCTGACTATTATCCATTTCTTTGTCTGCCCAACTGTTGTTATCCCTCTGGACTCCATGTCCACCTATTGTTTACTTCTCACCCCCTCACCACCCCATCTTCAGAATATATACAAACCTTTTCCTAGCTCCAAGCAGTTCTGAAGAAGGGTCACATTCTCTCCACAGATGCTGCCAGACCTGCTGAGCTTTACCATCAATTTCTGCTTCTGAATTGTAATGAAAAGCTGCCTCACAGAGTGAATTAAAGTTGTTAGTGTATTCAAAACAAACTCTGAACTCATGACAGTAAATAGAGCATAATGAGATTAGAATGTAGTAAAGCAGACAAAAGATATGAACATTTTTGAAATTACTGATATTTAGTTACATAAAATAAAATGATGGTCCATTTTATCTTGGTCTAATGAGAGTTATCTGCATTTGCTTTTTTTTTCCAGGAATGCTACAAAACCTTACAATAGACAGTAACACGGTTCTGTGAATTAAAAAAAGAACAAAAGACCTGAAATTGCAAAGTATGATGATGACTAATTCTCAAATAAATGCTCAATTTTTTTATTTTCTTGTGGGACATGGGTGTCACTGGTTGGCCAGCATTTACTGCCTGACCCTAGTTGCCCTTGAGAAAATGGTGGTGAGCTGCCTTCTTGAACTGCTGCAGTCAATGTGCTACAGGTTGACCTATAATGCTGTTAGGGAGGGAATTCCAGAATTTTGTCCCAGAGACAGTGAAGAAACGGCGATACAGAATCATTGAGCTATACAGTATGGAAATAGGCTCTTCGGTCCAACTCATCCATTTTGGCCAGATATCCTAAATTAATCTAGTCCCTTTTGCTAGCATTTGGCCCATATCCCTCTAAACCCTTCATATTCATGTACCCATCCAGATGTCTTTTAAATATTATAATAATACCAGCCTCCAACACTTCCTCTGGCAGATCATTCTATACACGTCCCACCCTCTGCATGGAAAAGTTGCCCTTTAGGTCCCTTTCAATTCTTTCCCCTCTCACCTTAAACATAGCTTTGGACTCTGCTACCCTGAGGAAAAGACCTTGGCTTACCCTATCCATGCCCCTCTGTTTGAGACAGAAAATAATTTTTGATTAAATTTTCTATTCCAGAAAATAAGGGCAAGATAGGCAATGCTATCTGGCATTGAGGGCTGCAGGATAGCTTCCCACAGCAGTAATAGGTGATTGCCTTTACAACGAATAATAATCTTATTCCTCTTTATTCATTCACAGGATGAGGGTGTCACTGGCTAGGCAGCATTTATTGCCCATCCCAAATTGCCCAGAGGGCGGTTATGAGTCAACCACAATGCTGTGTGTCTGGAGTCACATGTAGGCCTGACCAGGTAAAGATGGCAGTTTCCTTCCCTAAAGGACATTAGTGAATCAGATGGGTTTTTCCAACAATCGACAATGGATTCCCAGTCATCATGAGATTCTTAATTCCAGATATTTTTTATTGAATTCAAATTCCACCATCTGCCATGGTGGGACTCGAACCCAGGTCCCCAGCTCTGGATTAAAAAGTCCAGCAATAATACCAGTAGGCCATCGCCTCCCGTCTGTTCAACTTTCGACTCAACCAGGCCTTTCCAGAATTTTGGAAGCTTTAGGACAACAGTTCTGAAGAAGTCATACTAGACTTGAAATATTACTCTGTTTCTCTCTCCACAGAGGCTACCAAAAACAGAAGTCACTAATACCTTACTGAGAATGTACTGTATGTAATAAGGAGACACTTACAATAATTTGTCCACCTCATTGTATCATGTATTACTGTAACTTACAAACGTTCAGGTTGTTAAACAATACTTCATAACTCCAGCTGTAATTCACAAGACCTCCATCTATATCCATGCAACCTAGAAAAGCCTGAAATGGTGTCCAATTGTTTACTGTGTGCAACTAGCTTAAATAGTAGAACAGTGCTTCACTGCATGTTCTAACAGTGAAGAGGAATTCATACCTTTTAAAAGATGTTAACAGCGCATAATACTGCAGAGAGCTGCAACAGATGGCAATCTCACAACCAAGCTGTCATATCTGATGAGCAAAGAAAAATTGCAGCTATTCTTTCCAATGAGCTCATACTGAGTGGCAGGGACAGGCAACTAAAGAGGGGATATGACAACAATATACGACTGCTTTTCTTCATTGTCATTCTATTGTGACTGATCTCAAATGTTAGTAAACTACATCACGAGACCCTCAGGTGATTCCTCCCGTTGTAAGTTACATGTCTATCCTATTTGTCATTAAACCAAACTCATCTCACTATCTGTTTTCTATTTCTTAATGTAACAGAGTCCTCTGCTGAGATAATTGTATCTTTGAAGCTCACCCTAATCATAATGATTAGACCTTACGGAAATATCAACAAAAAATACTCTATTCAATTGCCTGTGCAAATGCTCCACCAACAAGCCTGTAAATCAAAATAATGCAGCAGTTCCCTTTTAAAACATAGCATTTTCATACACTGTGGATTAAGCCCTTAGCAAGAGTCAAAATGTATTATTGACGATTTGATGGATAACATAGTTTAGAAAAAAGAGAAATTGCATTTCCATAGTGTCTGTAATGCGACATGACAAAGCAGCCAATTAATTTTGCCTAGAATGTGAATGATGGAAACAGTCCACTCAGCATAATCAGTCCATACCAGCATTTACCGATACAGTGAGAAAATAATGATCATATTTACTCATGCATTTCCATTTCCCTTTCTCCATAATTCAATCCCATTTCTGCCTCTATGACTAATTCTAAAAGAAACATGTCTCAGAACTCTGTGTGAGCAATTTTTTTTTCTGCTGTCTGTTCTAAATTTCAGAATAAATATCATACCTATAGCGTCCAACCACAATATCTAATTAACCCTTGGCCAGTGGCCAAATCATTTTATTCATGAACAGGATAAGGGCATCACTGACCAGGCAGCATTTATTGCCCAGAGGGCGGTTAAGAGTCAACCACATTGCTGTGGGCCTGGGGTCACATGTAGGCCAGACCAGGTAAAGATGGCAGTTTCCTCCCCAAAAGGACATTAGTGAACCAGATGGGTTTTGCAACAATTGACAATGGATTCATGGTTATCATTAGATTCACCCTCTGCCATGGCAGGATTTGAACCCAGGTCCCCAGAATGTTATCAGGGTCTCTGGATTGATAATATAGCAATAATACCACTAGGCCATTGCCTCCCCAACTTGAGACTGGCTTCACAGTTAACTGCCAACTGACTTGCAATTTCACAAATAAAGACTGTGAACTTAATTTTCAGTTCACAAGAAAGTATGTTTTTTGTACTGGTTTCTGGTGGCTCATTGAAGAGGGGACTGGGCTCAGAGAACTTGCTGGTGATGTCAGTGGGCTTGGAATCCAGATGGCCTGGCCATTGCTGTGGGGACACTGGCTCAATTTCCACTGTGCCAGCTGGTAGAATTTAAATTAATGGCTTAATAAAATCTGGAATTGGAAACCAGTCTCATTAATAGAGATCATGAAACAATCACCATTTGTCATAAAGACCCAGCTGGTTCATGAATGCTCTTCTGAGAAGAAAATATGCAATCCTACCTGGTCTGTTCTACATTTGAATCCAGACACGTAGTAATGTGACTGACTCTTAACTGCCATCTGAAATAGCCTAAGAAACCATTCTGTTGTCCCAACCTGCTCAAACATGAGATGATATCGTTGTCACTGACCCGCCGCAGCCTGCAAAGGGACTTCTGAACTTTTTGTTTAAGGCTATATATATGGACTATTGAATTCTCACTCTTAGCAAGTTTCCATTTTAAAAGCCTTTAGTCTCATCCTGATCCTTCCTTAGTCCATAAATGTTCCACTTTAATGCGGTACTAGCTTGAAGTGCAGCCATAGTTTTTATGTAGGTAAATGGTGGCACTCAACTTACTTCTAACAAAGTGAATGTGTGAATGTTAGTCAGGACACTCGATTTCTTTTTTAAATAATTCCATGGGTTTATTTTTTATATACTGAACAGGAGCCCATGCTTTCTAACTCTCACTTGGAAGAAAGCAGGGATAATTTGAATGTAATCCATCCAGTTGGGAAGTGGAAACATGAGACTGGCCACTCATTTTACATCTTACCCAAAATCCATGGAATGTAAAATCTGGAGATGAGGGAAGTGGATGGCTGATTCAATCCCATCATTTTCCCACAACACTGGTTAGATGAAACTGCATCTCTACTCCTACAGTACTCAGAGCATGCTACTTTAAGGGAGAGGCTTGAAATTCTGAGTTGAAATTCTGACTCAGAAACAACATTGCTGAGGTGGAGGAGGAAGAAGTACATGCTGTCAAAGCTAATCTGGTCATGAAAGTTCACTGCAGCATGTCTAACATGGGTCTCAATTGGTTATTGAGCAAAATGTAGTGATTACTTTCCTCAACAGACACTAACTAATCGGAATAGTCTAGCAATAGCTGGAGTAAAATTCATAATTGAGTACATAATGACACAGTAAATATCCATGACAGAGGTGCCCAAATGCAGCAGCATCTGGCTGCATGAACATGCTGCATTGAGATTCAGATGTAGCTTCAGATCTTAACATGACCCATAGAGGCAAGGCCCTTCTCAAGGGAAAGACCTTCATAAGAATCTATCTACCTCTGCTTTAAGAATAATCAAGGACACTGGAACTCTCTTCTGGAAAAGGTGGTGGAAGCAAAGACTTAATACAAACTGAGGAAAAAAGGCCTAATGTTGTTTGCAATTGGGTGACAAAATTAAACAGTGATCTGGGTTCTAGATTCTCCTATAAGAGAAAACATTTTCTCCACCTTGACCTTGTCAAGATCCCTTAGGATCTTAAGTTTCAATCAAATTACATTTACTCTTGTAAAAATCCAGGGAATACAAGCATAGTCTGTCCAATAGTTCTTCATGAAGTCTGCCTGTCCATTCCCAGATATTAGTCTGACAAACCTTCTCTGAACTGCTTCCAGTGCATTTACATGTCTTCTTAAGTAAGAGATTTTGAGTACAGGAGCAGGGATGTGTTGTTGCAGTTATACAGGGCCTTGGACCTAGAATATTGTGTGCAGTTTTGTGCCCATCTTTGTTATATCAGTGACCATACCTTCCGCTGTTTCATTGAATTCATTTATATAAATTGGAAACATTTGAGATCCCAGCACCAATCCCCGTGGCACACACACTCATTGCATCTCATTGCAAGCCTAAAGAAAAACCATTTATCCCTACTCTCTGATTCCTGTTCGCCGGCCAATCTTCTATCCATGTCAATATGCCACCTACTGCAGCTTGAGACTTTATTTTCTAAAATAACCTTCGATGTAGCACTTTATCAAATACCTTCTGCAAATATAAGTATACTGCACACATCCATTTCCTGTTATCCACATTTGTTTACTCCACAAAGTACTCGAATAGATTGGTCAAACACAATTTTCTTCTCACAAACCATGTTGACTATGCCTTAAATCTATTAACTGTCCCACTATAACTGCCTTAATAACAGGCTTTATTGTTTATTTCCAGTGACAGATGTTAATTTCACTGGCCTGTAGCTTCCTGATTTCTGTGGGAGTTACATTTGCCATCTCCAATATTATGGGATTTTCTGCAAATCAAGGGCATTTTTGGAAAATAAAAACTTGGAAAAGATACCAGAACTACGTGAATTTTCAATGATAGTTTAAAGTTGGAATCTGATGTGATATGTTACCAGCGATAACAAGGTGTGGAGCTGGATGAACACAGCAGGCCAAGCAGCATCATAGGAGCAGGAAAGCTTGACGTGTCTTGGCCCGAAACATCAAGCTTTCCTGCTCCTATGATGCTGCTTGGCCTGCTGTGTTCATCCAGCTCCACACCTTGTTATCTCGGATTCTCCAGCATCTGCAGTACCTATTATCTCTGATATGTTACCAGGAATGTGTGTGTAGCCACCAGGACAGGGAGATAGGTCAGTTTATGTGCAAGCTCCTCGGAGGGCAAGGTCACATTCCAGTTCTGTTGCAGGCGACATGGATGATATCCTCTTTGACCTTGACTACAGGAAAATGATGATGAATGCGCACACAAAAGCACTTGATGCATTGGCATTGTCTGCCAAGTAGCCTGCAGTCACTGGATAGGAGCATGAGGAATCCAGCTCCAGCAGATCAGAGGATACTGTGGAGAGTCTGGAGCCCATGCTTTTTGCTATGAAGGGAGCATTTGATAACTGCAGTATCGGCCTTGACTGCAGCACAAGCCGAATCCTACTGAAGTAACTGCACTGCATTGGAAACTCAGACAGAAGTCTTCAGATTACCGGTTGCTGGTTTGCAGTCTCAAGGTCCAGACAGGTACCACAGACGGATGTCAAGGTGCTGCCTTGTAGCAGTGGCACCATGGAACACGAACCTGCTGTCCTCTCATCCTCCCATCATTGGCCTTGCTGCTGTCTGTCGGTCAGTTAACCAGCTCAGTCTGCTGCTGCCCATGCTGAAGGGGTGTAGTCCAAAGCTGGACTCCTCAAGGCCCGCAGTTGCTCAAGCCTGAGCTGCAAGGTCAGCTGCCGCTCTCCCAGTGAAGGTCAGCAGCCTTCCACCAGTCATGTTCCAGCATCTAGGATAGCATTACATAGGAGTGTTGGGTTAGACAAGATCACTGCAAGGCAGACACAAAGGAAGTACAAAACAATTATTAGCTTTTTTTGTATTATTTACTACTGGCTGCATAAAGTCATTATGTTATAATTGATGTGATTTTGAAGCAGGCCAAGGAGAATTTGCGAGTCTAATTCTGGGTATATTGTTTGGAAATGGTGGGTTCATGTAAATTCTGGCAAAGTCCCTTTTAATGAAACAAAGACACACAAGATGGTCACATTCACGCGATCCAGTTGCATTTGGGATATATGGTTTCCTCCCTTCCTCCTCCTTCTCTCCAGCTGCCAATGATGTGTCCTCAGGATCACAGAGAGATATTGCCTGGGACCCTCATAATCATTAATACAATAGAGGATGCAGTGTACTGCATGGAGACTATCTCAGATGTTTCATCCACAAATTCCACCAATACCTTTCCTGGCACACAATAAACCAAGAAATAAAATCACTGTTTCAGGAGTCCATTAACCCGATGGTTTGTTCCAGTGTAGCAGGTGATTCCACGTCTTTCAGTGTAGATCCTCTGACTTTGTGAGGTAAGATGATGGAAGGTCAGAAGACTCTGTACGGAAGGGGCTGGAGGTAGCAAGTGTCCCACAGCCACCCTGCGGCTAGAAGTTCGTAGATGGTGGGAATTGTTAACTGTGTAAAATCATCAGGTGCTGCCAGGCTAGAGCGCATTTATTGAAATATCTCAACGCATCACACATTCTGTGAGTATGGACTGAGTGATAATCCCTGTGGCTACAGTACTGCTACTTCATAGTGCCACATGGGTGCAGTCCTGAAGTACTGGAAAGCCTGTTATGATTATGAACACAAATGCCTCTCCATTCTGGGCCATCCTTCCTCATGGATAAAGTGGTTAATTTCTCCTCTTCTCCAAGAGTAAATCTGTCACCTCCAGGATATTTCTTTGCATAGCTAACATTTTGCTAATGCCATCAGCTTCTACCTGGAGGCATAGAAGATGCCTTCTCAAAGGGTTTATTGGATTGATCTGTGGGCCGCTGACATTCTGGTATGTGTCTTCTCCTCATGGCAGCCCCTTTGTATACATTGCTAACTCCTGAAAACAGACCTACAATTTTGTTTTTGGAGAAGAAGGTAAGTTTTAAAAAAAAATCTAAAGTCAGTGACTTTACGTTTATACAAGCTCCAAGCTGAGCAACGGGCACTTAAGAAGTATTCAGTAGAGCTTGACTTTTCTAGTGTGACAAGTCAGAAACATTGTGCATCATACCAGAAGCCTTGGTATTGCAAAGAACGGAATGTTAGACAATGGGGTACATAATGAAATTTATAATTCAGAATCCCTCAATGCTTTACTTGTAAATACTGTAAAAGCATACAGGATGAAGGTTACCACAATGGGCAAGCCTTTGTATTTGGGCAAAGGCAAACACAGAAAATAGTAAATGAAATGGGAGTATGAGACAAGTTGTGATGTGTTTTTCGTAATCATCATATACCAAGTATCTCCGTTTTACATGTATCTGCTAAATGCTGTTCCAGCAAAAGTAAGCATTCAATGTGCTAAGTAAATAGCATAATGGTGCTACAGAATTATATTGTGTTTTCAAACAGTGTTCATAAAATTGCCAACACAATTTGAGGTGAGAGGTTTCCATGGACACTTTCACAATTATACATGTGGGCTCTATAATCTGACTGCTGAATGCTTTCAAGAAGGCCATATCTCTAAACAAATGGCTTTCACAGAAATGAATCAAACCCACAGAACTTTAACAACCCTTTGATTTCCTTTATACAAAATGTTTATTCTGGTGAGGGCATACAGTTATATAATATACTGATCATGCATCTAAGGCTGCACACAACATAATTTGACCAAACATATCTCATGTGAGTGAAATCTATGGCTTTTCTTCAAAACTCTTTCATATTTTCAGTCAACTTACAAAAAGTACATAATCTTAACCTAACTATTCGATCATGAAAATGTCACACCACAGGTCAAGTCGCAGCTTTTTAAATTAGCATACATTGTAATATATGGTATGCCTATGGATTATAGGGAAGGTGATACAATAACTTTTCCAAGCAAAGTCTATTCTACTGATTGCTTTTTCGGAAATAACATTGAAATTATAACAATGTTCTGTTTGCTCACCATATTAAATGACAACACTAATTTGCACTTATGCGCAACAAAACGTCCCAAGGCGCTTCACAGGGGAATTACAAAGCAAAATTAGACACTCAGCCACATTGGGCAATGTTAGAGAAAATAACTAAATGTTCAATCAAAGGATTGGTTTTCAGGAGCCTCTTAAGGGAAGAAAGAGCTAGAAATTTATATGGATTTAGGGTGGCAATTCCAAAGTTTACACCTAAGCCACCAGTAGAGGAGTGATTAAAATCAATGATGCGCAAAGTCCAGAATTCATTGAGGGCAAATATCACAGGTCTTGTGGGGCTGGACGATATTATAGAGATAGGGTGACGTGAGCCATAGAGGAGTCTGAAAAGCAGGATGAGAATCTTAGATCAAAGCATTGCTTGACTTGACACCAACGTAGGTCAGTGATAGCAGGGAAAAAGGGAACAGAATTTGGTATAAGTAAGGACGCAGGCAGCAGAGTGCTAAATGACCTTAAATTTATGGATTGTAGAATATGAGAGTTAAGCTAAGAATGCATTGAAATAGTTAGACTAGTGTAAAAAAAACTCTCCAATGTAGACTAGGCCACATTGGGTGCAGCGAATACAATACACAAGATTGGAGGAGGTACAGGTGACATGCTGCTTCACCTAGAAAACCTGTTTAGGTCCTTGGATGGTGAGCATGGGGAAGGTGAAGGAGCAGGAATTGCACTGAGGGTTGTGGTGGAGGATTGTTTTTCGGACTGAAGGCATGTGGCTAGCGGTATGCCGCAGAGGTCATTGCTGGGTCCACTGCTTTTTCTCATTTACATAAATAATTTAGATGTGAATATAGAAGCAATGGTTAGTAAGTTTGCAGATGTCACCAAAATTGGTGGTGTAGTGGACAATGAAAAAAGGCTTTCTCAGAGTTAAATGGACCTTGATCAGACGGGCCTTTGGGCTAGAAATGGCAAATGGAGTTTAATTTAGATAAATGTGAGGTGTTGCATTTTGGTAAGGCAAATCAGGGCAGGACTTATACACTTAATGGTAGGGTCCTAGGGAGTGTTGCTGAACAAAGAGACTTTGGGGTGTAGGTTCATAGTTCCTTGAAAATGGAGTCACAGGTAGACAGGATAGTGAAGAAGGCATTGGGTACACTTGTCTTTATTGGTCAGTGCATTAATTATAGGAGTTAGGATGTCATATTGCAGCTGTATGGGACATTGGTTAGGCCACTTTTGGAATACTGTGTTCAAATCTGGTCTGGGAAAATAGGTACCGCAGATGCTGGAGAATCCGAGATAACAAGGTGTGGAGCTGGATGAACACAGCAGGCCAAGCAGCATCATAGGAGCAGGCTGCTTGGCCTGCTGTGTTCATCCAGCTCCACACCTTGTTATTTCA
>JAHRHZ010000032.1:5006238-5034687 GCA_024137785.1 Ginglymostoma cirratum
GCTGCTTGGCCTGCTGTGTTCATCCAGCTCCACACCTTGTTATTTCAAATCTGGTCTCCCTGCTATAGGAAAGATGTCGTTAAATTCAAAAGGCTGCAGAAAGAATTTCCCAGGATGTTGCCGGGATTGGAGTGTTTGAGCTTTAGAGAGAGGCTGAATAGGCTTAGAGCTATTTTCCCTGGAGTGTCGGAGGCTGAGGGGTGACCTTATAAAAGTTTCTAAAATCATGAGAGGTATGAATAGGTTGAATAGACAAGATCATTTTCCTAGGGTAGGGGAGTCCAAAACTAGAGGGCATAGGTGTAAGGTGTAAGGGGAAATATATAAAAGAGATCTAAGGAGCAACTTTTTCACTCAGAGTGTGGTACGTGAATGGAATGAGCTGCCAGAGGAAGTTGTGGAGTCCGGTACAATTACAACATTTAAAAGACATCTGGATGGGTACATGAATAGGAATGGTTTACAGGGATATGGGCTAAATGCTGGCAAATGGGATTAGATTATTTCAGGATATCTGGTTGGCATGGACGAGTTGGACCAAAGGGTCTGTTTCCATGCTGGACAGCTCTATGACTCTGTGACTCTAGGTGTCTCAAACAAGGGATAGCAAATGATGACAACAATTCCTTTAACTGGAAAGGCTATTAGTTTTTTTTGATAATTTTCCATGCCTAGTTTTATATACCTTTTAATGATCTGTGTACCAGGACTTTCACGTCTTTGGATGTCTCCGATTTTTAGTTGTTTACCATTTAGGAATTAGTCAGAAGAAAGGTTATCAACTTGAAATATTGACTCTGATTTTCCTAGCCTCCAGACTTGGCCAGGCTTGCTGGGTATTTCCAGCATTTTCGGATATCTTTCAGATTTCCACCAAAGCCAGTGTTTTGCTTTTGACCCATTTTCCTTTGCTCTTTATTTTCTGTCAGTCAATGAACTTTCTAGTTATGAAATAAATATCACATCTGACAAGGAGGATTGCATACTGGCTTCAGTGTAAAAGAAATTGATGTGAAACCTCAATAAAAAAAAGCGTAGAGTCATGATTGTTAAAACAAATTTGGATGGTTAACTGCATGATATTTTAATGATCAAAAGTATGATTATCATGTTGGTGATATTGTAATCATTACGTTTACACACTAATAGGAGCAATCTAAGCAGCCACTCTATATTTTTGTGAAGGAGACATGTATTGGGATTCAGGAAGGTTGTCAAGTTTGCAAACCCATCTCATTTAAGAAAGTCCTCACCTGCTATACTTCCATTCCAGGGAGGGTGGTATAGGATGAGATGGGGTCTGCTGCTGCAAAGGCAGACCAGAGGCATCAATGGAGGCAGATATGGGCAGGCTCAAACACCCACTTCTGACTACTGTGAATATCAGGTCCTCTAGCCTTCAACCCCTTGCCCACATCCAGCCCATGGACCCAATTTCCGGAGCAGACACCATGAGCCCATTGCCCTCCTTCCAGACAGTGACATTCTGTATCAGTAAAAGCAGGCTCATCGCCAAATAGATAGATTCAGCACAAATGTCTGGCTGAGCTCCAAAAATGGATAATCCACTTAGTTCTCAGGGAGAGGCAGGAGGGGAGGGAATGCATTATTTGATTGGCATCTCTAGTACCTTGAAATGGCCATTTTATTGAAGATGTTTTTTCCCACTCTTTGCGTGTTTATTGATAAAAACCTAAGAGGTCCTGAATGGATTGAAGCTTCTGCACTTTGATGACCTGAATGGCTATGATTGGTTCACATCATAGTGAGAAGGTAAGAAAGCTAATATACCTCAATGTGGATGTTGAATGGCTGTTGTATTTGGCTGCTAGCTCTGGACAAAGGATCCTCCATGTGTGTGTGTGTGTGTGTGTGTGTGTGTGGCGTATGCGTGTGCTGTGCATTTTGAACAACTGCGCATCACCAGCATTCAGGTGGTAAGGATAGGTGTAGTGTGCAAGAGTTCATTACTTACACCGTTACCACGTGGCAGCAAAAACTGCTGGAAAAAGGAATGGAGGTGCAAGTGTCAGAATTGGATCCTGCTTACCATTACTAAATGTATCCTGAGTCAGCCCAGCTAGGCAAAATTCCAGGCCTATGCATGTGTGTGAGTAACATCTATGAGGTACTCAATGAGTTATCAGACAATGTAAACCATTTGTATCAATGGAAAGGTTATGACAACACTGAGTTTTCAATGGTGTATAACATCACAATAGCATAGTTTTTTCTTCTGGTTCTCCATTATTCTGCTCCCGCGCTCCCCCCTCCCCTCCCACCCCCGCCACACTCCTTTTCCTCTTTGAAGTTTGTGGGTGTGCATTCTCTTACAAAAATACATTTGGAAATAAGATCTATTTCACCACTCATAATATGATTAAAAGAATTTTATGATAGGAATAACAGATATAATACATCATTAATCTTTAAATGGGTAGTTGCATAATATTTTCTTGCTTCTTTTTTGCTGAAGATCAATGCATTGCACTGAGAAGCTAACAATTAGTGGTACAATTAAGAATATAGCAATCGAAAAAGGAGGGATGTATATAATAACTGCATGTGCAATAGTCCCAATGAATGGTAGAGTAACATTTTTCAACGGTAGGGAACACTTTAAGGTACAAAGAGAAAATGAGTTATGGACTATAATACATAATATTTCAGAGCAGAATTGCAATTGCAATCTTTAGTGAGATTAATAACATTAATCAGTTCTCTCTATTAGTGATTAGGTCCAGATATTAGGTCCTTTGGTTCACTGTCAATAAAGTGGAAGATTCTTACTTTTTTTTATTAAACTCATAGTTCTTACTTTAAACTTATGTGCAGGCTGTTTTTGTTTTAAAAATATGCACCATGGGTCAAACCTGGGTCAACCTTAATTACAAATTCTTCATCTAAACTCATACATTTAGACTTGCTTTCTATGTTTGAGAAACCTAGACATAATATTTACATCAACTACAAATTAGCCATTTTTTCCTGAACCAATCAGACTAAAAAAAAACCTCATTATGGATTACATCCAATGTCAAAAGAAGCCACCTAAGATTTGTGTGTTAACAATGAAAATAGTCAATATTTCAAGTCAGCCAGCTTCCATGAAAATGGCATTACTGTCTGTTAAAATGAACCCAGGGGAAGGCTGGAATGTTTAACAGCAAAGCAAAGAGATCGTAAGCCTCTTACATTTTCTGGCCATGTTTAATATCCAGGCTAATGGGCGAGAGGGCTGGCAAAAAATTAAATTGATCATCAAGTACAAAATTGAACCAGATTCCAGGACACGTATGCTCAGAACATGTAACTTCCCTCCACACCAACCGCACCCTCAATATTTTCCTGAACCCAAACATACAGATTCCTGGTTTTCCTCACATTTTACAGCCAGATGTTGCATATCACAGCAACCAGTAAAATCAATCTAAATGCTGTGAGCGTTTAACTGATTCCAATTTTCACATGCAAGAACTATTTGTAGTGCGTACCATTTGAAAGAGACTGATTTAATCTGAAGACTTTCTGAACCAGCATATGCATGGTACAGAAACAACATCAAGAATTTCCAGTCCTCACAAAGGAAACAAAGTTTAATGTTTCTTTTCCCTTTATTCATTCACAGGATGAGGGCGTCATGGGTTAGACAGTGTTCATTGCTCATCCCTAATTGCCCAGAGGGCAGTTATGAATGAACCACGTTGCTGTGGGTCTGTAGGCTAGACCAGGTAATGATGTCAGTTTCCTTTCCTAAAGGACATTAGTGAACCAGATGGGTTTTTTCCCCAACAATCAACAAGGGTATTCATCATTATCAAAATCTTGATTCCAGATATCTATTAAATTCAAATTCCATCATCAAATTCCATGGCAGGATTCAAACCCTGGTCCCCGAAACATGATCTGGGTCTATGGATTGACAGTCCAGCAATAATACCACTAGGCCATTGCCTTCCCTGGTTTCCTATTACGGAAAGTAGTCCTGTCTCAGAAAATCTGTTGAATTTTTTCAGGCTGAATTGGGAGATTTAAGAAAAAAACCTGGTCCACATATTTAGATTATTGCCAACAACTGGAGAACATGCCAGTATCAAATAATGTAAGCACCATGAAGGAAGACATGCCTTACCATTTCCTAACTAGTGATCCCCATATTTGGCATCACAATCAAAATACACTGCCTGTTAACTTTTCAGATAAGTTTGCCATTGTAATCAAATTGTGTGAATCCAAAGGGTCACTCATAAGCCAATGAAGATTCCCTGTCTACAATGTTGTATGTTTAAATTGTGGGCAACGGTATTACATTTGGAAATGTATTGTAACCAAGTAAAACAAAAGAATTACATAATTAAGTGGAAAAAGTTATATATAATTGCATTAGTTGAACAAAAATTAATATTAAGTAAAAGAGTTTGAAATATAATTATGAATTTGTAGACATACTATTTATACCAATATATGTCACAAAAACAACTCGAAATTATATAGCGCCTTTACCATAGTAAAACATCTAGACAGGCAATGACACCAAGGGAAATTCTTCAATTCATAGCTCTATGTTATAGAAAGAAATTTCTTTTTGAATACAAGAACTTTTTTTTTAAGAATGGTGACAGAAGAGACAAGCGATGAGAGACAATGTGTCCTCAGAAGCGATCACTTACCACTATATTCCTAACTCACATGAATGGTTAACTCCACTTGAATTATCATAACAGTTATGCCAGCAAATTCACTTAACACTTCAATATTGATATGCTATAAGAAAATTGCTTTCAAGCCAATACAAGTTACAATTATGCCAATACTTACACTGTAATCACCATTACTTCACTCTGATGTGATACAGCTCAAAATACTCCCCTGGGACAAAGCCAATTCGAGAAAAGATAAGCCTATAACTGCATTTCTGAATCTTTTCACAATGTAGAGGATATATTGCAAACATTTCACATTCCTATTATTTCACATTACTGAAAAGCAAGAACAAGCCAACACAATAATGGTTCATTGGAGAGTGCAGGTGGGTATGCCAGGTGCATCATGTGAAAATGAGGTGTCAACCTGGCGAAGCTACCAAACAAGACTACTTGTGTGCCAAACAGCATAAGCAGCAAGTGATAGACAGAAATAAGCAATCCCACAACCAACAGATCAGATCGAAGCTCTGCAGTCCGGCCACATCCAGTTGTGAATGGTGGCAGACAATTAAACAACTCACTGGAGGAGGATGCTCCACAAATATCCCTTTCATCAATGATGGAAGAGCACAGCACATCAGTGCAAAACATAAGACTAAAGTATTTGCAGCAACTTCAGCCAGAAGTGCCAATTGGATGACTCATCTCAGCCTCATCTCACATACGGTCCCCGGAAAGGTAGAGGGTTTTAGTTGTGATGGGCAGCATGTTGGTGCAGGCTTGGAGGGCCGAAGGGCCTGTTCCTATGCTGTAACTTTCTTTGTTCTTTGTTCTCTAGTGGTCCCCAGCATAACAGATACCAGTCTTCAGCCATTTTGATTCACTGCACGTGACAGCAAGAAACAGTTGGAGACATTGGATATTGCAAAGGCTAGAGGATCTGTCAAAATTCCAGTAATAGTACTAATGGCTTGTGCTCCAGAACTTGCTGCTTCCCTACTCAAGCTCTTTCAGTACAATTACAACATTGGTATCTACCCAACAATGTGGAAAATTGCCCAGGTATGTCCTACACAAAAAGTAGGTCACAACCCAGCTGGCCAATTATTGCCCTATCAGTCTACTCTGAATCATCAGTAAAGTGATGGAAGGTGTCATCAACAGTGTTATCAAGCAGCACCTGCTCAGTAATAACCTGCTCAGTGACACTCAGTTTGGGTTCCACTCGGGCCACTCAGCTCCTGACCTTATTACAGCCTTATTTCAAATATGGACAAAGGAGCTGAATTCCAGAGTTGAGCTGACAGCGACAGCCCTTGATATCAAGGCTGCACTTGACTGAGTGAGGCATCAAGAAAGCCAAGCAAAACTGGAATCACTGGGTATTAGGGGTGAATTCTTCAGTGGTTGGAGTCATCTCAGCTCCAGGATATTTCCGCTAGAGTTCCTCAGGGTAGTGTCCTAAGGTCAACCATCTTCAGCTGGTTCATCAATGACAATTGCAAGGTCAGGAACGGGGATGTTCGCTGATGATTGCACAATATTCAACACCATTTGCGACTCCTTAAATACTGAAGCAGTCCATGTTCAAATGCACAAGATCTGGACAATATCCAGGCTTGGGCTGACAAGTGGCAACTAACATTCATGCCACACAAATTCCAGGCTATGACCATCACCAATAAGAGACACTCTAACCACTGCCCCTTGACATTTAATAGTGTTACCATCGCTGAATCACCCACCATGAATACCCTGGGGATTATCATTGGACAGAAGCGCAACTGGACTTGCCACACAAATACAGTAACTTCAGGAGTAGGTCAGGGGCTAGGAATACTGCAATGAGTAACTCACGTCCTGACTCCCAAAAGCCGGTCCATCATCTACAAGGCAAGAGTCAGGAGTGTGACAGAATACTCCCTACTTCTTTGGATCAGTGCAGCTAGAACAACATTCAAAAAGCTTGGCACCATACAGAATAAAGCAGCCCACTTGACTGACACTACATCCACAAGCATCCACTCCCACCACCACCAGTGCTCAGCAGCATCAGTGTGTACTACCTACAAGACGCACTGCAGAAATTCACCAAAGATCATCTGACTGCACCTTCTAAACTCACAACCACTTCCATCTAGAAGGACGAGGGCAGCAGATACATGGAAACACCATCACCTTCAAGTTCCCCTCCAAGCCAGTCACCATCCTGACGTGGAAATATATCAGCGTTTCTTCACTGTAGTTGGGTCAAAATCCTGGAATTCACTTTCCCATGGCATTGTGGGTCAACTCACAGTAGGTGCACTGCAGGGGTTCAAAAAGGCAGCTCACCACGCTTTCTCAAGAGCAACCAGGGATGGGCAATAAATGCTAGCCAGCTAGCTACATCCATACCCTACATCCCACAAATGAACAAAAAAAAAGAGCTGTGACAGTACATTTTCTAATGGAGGCTATCTGGATATCTTGCTCAAGAAGGTTACAGCATATTTTTTTGTCTGTACTGTGAAATGGTATTGTCTGCGGTTCACATTGATAAAAAAACATTTAAAGATGTTAAGTTTCACTGAAAAAGGCATTTTGCTGAAGGCATTCATTTTGAACTCATCAGGACAATTCACAAGAATACCATCCAAGGAGAAAATAAAACATCCATACTGAATGAGAGGAGAATGCTGATTGGTTGGCAAGTGAACAACGATTGGTTGGAGTGTTGCCATTAAGATGTATCAAATGTCCAGTTCAGAGTTATGATCTCAGTTGATTTAATGACTGGACAAGACAGACTCCAGACAGGAACTCAGCTTGATAGGTCATACTTTTATTTGCTTTAGTTTTCACTCAGTGGTCTCTCATTGTAACATAAGTATGTAGTGCTGCAGACTTGCTTAGATAATAAAACAGAAGTTTATTACAAAACAAATGTTAAAATAGTCAATCCAAACTATCTATTTGTTATAGAAACTTCAAAGTATTAAAAGCACTCTAAAAGTCTTATTAATCACAAAACACTCCTTCATAAAATGAAAACAAGCAGACGGCTTTTGTACAGTACCAAACCGTCACTTCTGGTACAATTCCAAACATCACTCGTATGACACTGACACTGGAATACCTGTATCTAACATCTTAGTAGTTTTAAGTCACTTGCAACTTCTGGACTAGAACTACGATAGCTCCTCACTGGTGCGATCATACATCTAAGGTTCAATGTACTCAGTTTAAGTAAACACTTCTGTGCTTTTAATCCCAGCACAAGGTCTGGTACTAACACTAACCTTTCACTCCGAGGTAATCTATTCACTCAATCTATTATTCCCTTTTCAGGAGTATTGTTGTATACAACTATCCTGTTCCAAGGTCTTCCCAGGATTAAAATGCTACTCAAAGTTCAAAGCAAAATGAAAAGTCTCTCAATTATTGGGATTTCCCTTAAGCATAAAGCATCCTCAAATTTCAAATCTCTCTACAAACCTTCGAGGCCCCATTATTTACCATGCAGGATCACACACTTTCTGAAACGAACATCAGACCATAAGATATAGGAGCAGAAGTAGGCCATTTGGCCCATCCACTCTATTCTGCCATTTGTTAATGGTTGATATTTTTCTCAGTCGCATTCTCCTACCTTTTCGCTGAAACTTTGATCACTTTTCTAATCAAGAATCTATCTATCTTTGACTTAAAAAAACACTCAATGACTTAGCCTCGACAGTGTTCTGTGGCAATGAGTTCCTTAGATTCACCAATCTCAGGCTGATGAAATTCCTCCTCATCTCAGTTCTGAAAAGTCGTCCCACATTGTATTCCATCTGCCATTTCTTTGTCCACTATGCTAGCCTATCCAAGTCCTTTTGCATCCTCCATGCTTCCTCAACACTACCTGTCCCTCCATCTATCTTTGTGTCATCTGCAAACTTAGCGAAAATGCCCTCAGTTCCTTCATCCAAATTGTTAATGTATAACATGAGCAGCTATGGTCCCAACACTGACCCCTGCAGAACTCCAATAGTCACTGGCTGCCATCTGAAAAGGACCCTACTCTCAGCCTTCTGCCAGTCAGTTAATCCTTTATTCAGATATTAATACCTTGGTCCTAACATCATGGGCTCTTACCTTATTTACCAGCCTCCTGCGCAGCGCAGCACCTTCTAGAAATCCAAATAGATCATGCCCACTGGATCTCCTTTGTCTATCTTGCTAATTACCTCCTCATAGAGTTGTAACAGATTTGTCAGACATGATCTTCCCTGATGAAGATATGCTGACTTAGCCCTATTTTACCAAGCACTTCCAAGTACTCCACAAGTCATCCAACGAAAGAACAATAGTGCACAATGCCTTTCATTCTACAGCCAGGCTTCAAAAACTGTTTTTAAAAGAAGCTGCCATGGTGACAGAAATAACTACTGGTTAACTATTAACTTCAGACACACAGAGAAACCCATCAGTTACTAACTCAAAATCCAGATCCAAACTCATGCCAAATATTATTAAAAATTGTACACATGAACCCTATAGTTTGCATCACAAATGCCAAATTAAAAGGTTTGACAAAATGCACTCAAGCCCTGTACTACCAAATGACTATTTATTTTAATTCTTTTCACAGCATGTATACATTACTATACGAGTCTCTGGTGTATGCAGACGACAGTAGAGACAGTCAAACTCTATATTCCTTCACCTGAATATTCCATTTATATAGACTGCATGTAAAAGATTTTTAATATTTGCCTTCACAATTGCATACATTTCTTCAAATGCCCCCAGATCAGTCTCATTCCAAAAGTTCTCTCCTGATGCATGATTAGAAAAGTAATTTAGAAGCAAAGATAACTTTTCTGACATTCAGGGACAGAAAAAAGATTCTCACCTGCCATTAGGTGAAGCAGATAAAGTTAACAGAAGCATTTAACTCTCTCAAGGTATATCTGTCAGACGGGCTAGTGATAAATACAGTCCAGTTTTCCAAAACAACTGTTCAAAGTCCTTTTTCAAACTCAGACTAGAACACTGAGTAGGGGCAAATATATTTGGGTTGAATCAGAAAAAGAGGATAGTGTTGAATTATACCATAATGACCTCCAGTGCATATTGGCAACAGCAATTCCTCCTCTTGCCAATACAAAGGTTGGGTGAGGGGAAATGGGCTGGAGAATAGGGATTTTGTCAACTGTGTGTCACTCCATATGGTTTCACCAGAAGTGTACACCACTTTTGTTCTCTTTCTTTTACGCACTTGTTCATACAATTTCAACTAAAATTTAAAGTGCTGGTAAATGCAAACAAGTTTTTCGGTGCTGAAACCCACAATCAGTTGATCGTGTTGCAGCTACGGCTGGTCTATTAAAGAGCCTCCCGTCAAACAAAGGGCCTCTGCACCGTAGATACAACCTTCCTGTGCAACTCCATTGCTATTAACATTAGACTTAAGACTGTGGCACTGATGTTTATCAAATTTAAAGTTCACCTGTAAATATATGTCATTACATTGTTACACTCACATGAATAAATTGAATTCAGAGAAGAAGTTAAATGAAAGAAAACCCTGAAGTTTATCTTAAGTAACAAGTAACAATTTATTTATTTAACCCTAACAGTGAACAAATTAACAGAACTACCAACAAACCGAACAACTCCACCCAACTCCTAACTATTCACTAAGTGAACAAAATTCTACTGGTACACTAGTCCAACAAACTAGTTGGAAAGATCTGCCTTCTTCACTGTCTCTCCAGGCATAAACATCTTTCTTCTGCTGTTCTCATTCATAAACACCTTTCTTCCACTGATCCTGCTGTCAGGGATGTTTTCTCTGTGAAGACTCTCAGCTAGAAGTGTTGAGGTACTTTTTATAGAAAAGGTGGTGCTTTCTGAGCAAGCTCAGGTAGGGGAAGGTGATGGCCTAGTGGTATTATTGCAGGACTGTTAATGCAGAGACCTAGATAATATTCTGGGGACCTGGGTTCAAATCCTGCCATGGCAGATGATGGAATGTGAATTTAATAAATATCTGGAATTAAGAGTCTAATGATAACCATGAATCCACTGTTAATTGTCAGGAAAAACCCATCTGGTTCACTAATGTTCTTTAGGGAAGGAAACTCTCATCCTTACTTGGTTTGGCCTACATGTGACTCCAGACCCACAGCAACATGGTTGACTCTTAACTGCCCTCTAGGCAATTAGGGATGGGCAATAAATGCTGCCAAGCCAGTGACGCCCTCATCCCATGAATGAGTTAAAGAAAAAGCTTAGTGATTTCCTATGAGAGCTAGGTGCTTATTTCTCAGATGACAGTTTGCTCTCATGCTGATTTTCAAAAATCATCTCCTTATATACCTTGGATGAATTATCAATTTTCTTACAATAGCATTGGTCCAAGGTTGTCAAAACCATCAAATTTAAATTCAATTGGCTTTCAATCGCTAAGTGCTTGGTTTAAATTAATTGGCTGATTCCAGCTCATTGCTAAAACATAAAAACATACCATGGTTTCCAATCACACAGCTGATACATGTTTCAGCCGCTACAGACAAATTTTCATTTTAATCTCCAAATTTAGAAAAGTACATCACCTCTTAAAGGGACTATGCACTCTTCCCCCTTATCATTTTTTTACAAACAAATTCTAGCTTTTTGCCTTCCAATTGACGATTATCCTACACAATTTCGTAGCATGTGCATAATCATTATTTGTTGAGACTCACATAGTCAGAAAGCTAAAAGTACTGCATGCCTCACCGTTGACGTATACTGATAATTACAGGGATGTAAGGAACATTTCATGCAGGGAGAGTTTTTTTTTTTGTTCACTGTTTATCGAATGTTCATGTTGCTATCCAGAGTTATATACACCATTCCAAGCGCATGGCTGAACTTGCAGGTTTAGTTAACCCTTCATTCAATGCATTACAAAGAACCTTCTCATAGGTCACTCTCAGTGGAGGTAATGGAAATATTGTACCGAACGTAAAGCCCTGTACGGTCTCTATCTGCCAACCCCCAGCTCCACATCACTCTTTCTCTGAGTTGGACACACATTTGGATAGTACCAATAGTGCTCTTTCGGCTTCTAATTTTTTTAACCTTGAACGATTGTTTTCTTCACTCCTCTCCCTGCTAGAATCAGGATGCCAGGAGCTTCCCACTCTCTTCTCTATGCTCCCGACTCCATCAATGAATTTTACCTTTACTCTAAGTATAATTATTGAGCATATGCACACTGAGTTGGGTCACAGTGATGGCAGAGCACATAGAGCTGGATATGTAACAGACATGGAGAATGCTGGAGAAACTCAGCAGGTAAGACAACATTTGTGAAGAGAAAAACAGTTAATGTCAGAACTGAAGCAGTCATATCAGATTCAAAACGTTAACTCTGTTTCTCTCTCCACAGATGCTGCCAGATCCGCTGAGTTTCTCTAGCACTTTTTGTGCTTGCTTTGGATTTCCAGCATGAACAGTATTTTGCTTTAATCTACCAGAGTCTATAGGGCTCCAAGTGGGATGTCCTCTCTTACTATCCTCTGTATATGGTTCTGTCCAGTAAACCTGTTGTTGTTCACTCGCAAGACTGCTGATCTCACATTACTACAGTCTTCATTCTCTGTCCTCCATTAGGTATCTCTTGCGCTCCTACATGCCCCTGACTTCACTGATCACCCTTGCTGGTTCCAAGCCTCATAGGAAGCTGCTATTCTGCTACTCCCCTCAAATTTGCCACAGACTTAAACAAAGCAAACTGCTGACATATAACTGCACAAGGTGACAGGTATACTCTATCTTTGAACGAATGGGGACCAAATTCACGAGATTCTCATTTCTAAAGTACAGTCTATGGGACTCGTAATGCAAGCTTTGTTTATGTCTCTCCACAGATGCTGCCAGACCAGAGTTTCTCCAGCACTCTGTTTTTATGTCACAAGATTTTCATTTGCTGCTGAAGTCATCCTTGAGCTGGGATATACTTTAGATTTTATGCTAATGAGTATTTATGTGATGCAAGTAGATAATAAATACGAACTTGCCACAGGCCACTGTGAGGCTCAATACACCATAAATATGTTGCAATCTCTGCACTTGAACCTAGCACTGGGAAATTGAGATTTCATATCCCATCTAATTAAGATACTCTACTCATTATACCTCTCATAGTGCTTAAGCTTACACACATAACTTAAGGCTATGATGTAGAAAAGCCTCCTTTTATCCCAACAATAACTGATCCAGCATTTTATTTTTGTTTTTGTGTTTTTTAAGTGTACATGTTAACTTTATCGAA
Source organism: Ginglymostoma cirratum (assembly GCA_024137785.1). NCBI lineage: Eukaryota > Metazoa > Chordata > Chondrichthyes > Orectolobiformes > Ginglymostomatidae > Ginglymostoma > Ginglymostoma cirratum. The sequence continues at coordinate 5,019,175 of JAHRHZ010000032.1, forward strand.
CTGTTAATATCACAGCTTTTTCGTGGTTATAAATTTAAAAGGTTTTGAAACCCTCTCTCAACTTCTTGAACGTACCAACTTTAAATCTTCAATGGCTGAGATTTCACAGGAGGGATTCTCTAAACTGGGGCACTCTAACTTCAAAGGACTCAGCGCATGAAGATTCAATGCTTCCTCTCATTAAGATGCATGGATTGAAGAATGTTGAGACCCCGAGCTGCAGATTAGGACTGACTTTGAATAAAATTTAAATATCTTTGGAAAATCTTCCAGTTGAGAAAAAGCCAATTCAGTCATGAATTAAATATTGTTTGCTTTCGGTCTGTAACCATGTACTTCAGTAACCATGCAGTATTAATTATGATGCCTGAAGATAGGGGTTGAGAATCTACCAAGCCTTTACATTTTAAGCACAATTTAAGGATTAATTTCATCGTGAATCTTCTACCCGGAGCTGGCTTTCTGGAGTTGTGGTACATGCTGTTTCCTAAGCCCCAGGGTGTATGTTTGCTTTAAACAAGCAAGAGAGATAAATAATTAACTGTCAATTACAAAACTGATCATTGGAACTGCTTTAAGTGTAGAGAGCAGCTGAGACACGAAACTGTGCAAAGTCATTGCAAGTAAGACAGCCAAGTTGTTTGAAAAGGGATATGCACACATACTTGATAATATTCTGATCCTGGAAAACATTATCAATGACCAAAAGGTCAATTAACCTGGTGTTAATTTGGAAAAAGACATAAATTTTAAATTAAGAACTTATAACCATTTCCTGCAATTATGTCAGTGTTTCCAAAAGGACTGATAATATTTTTGACGTGTGTGGTTGTAAAATGGAGTAGAAGGCATCCTGGAAACTTGAAAAACCTGTATTAGATCCTCAGAGAGATACAGTTACACTACCTGATGCAGAATAGCTCTCATCTTAATTGTACTAGTTCTGAGCAAAATATATCACAGAATAGTTTCAGAACAGGATAGAATTTGGCTAACAAGGCGTGGGGCTGGATGAACACAGCAGGCCAAGCAGCATCATAGGAGCAGGAAAACTTGACGTTTCGGGCCTAGACCCACTGACAGAATTTGGTTAATTGTGTCTGCGCTGAATCTCTGAAAAAGTAACTTACCAAGTGCCACTACCAAGCCTTCTTTCTGGATCATCTTCCTTTTCAATTAATAATCCAATTCCTTGTCAACTGAGCCTGAATTCAGCACACCGTCTGTCAGTGCAATCCAGATAGAAAAACACTCATTTTTCCTCATATTTCTGTTGCTTCTCTCGTTAATAAATGTCATCTGTGCAGTCCTGTTCCATCTATTCTTCCATAATGGAAAAGGTTTTCCCTATCTACCCTGTGCAGGAGCCTTATTATTTTGAACACGTCCAACAAATCTGTTAGCCTCCCCTTCAACAAGAAAAACAATCACAATCTCTCCAGTTTATAACTAACTAAAGATTCTCACACCAGAACTATTTCTGTGACTTTTTAATGCATTCTCTCCAGTGCCATTGTGTCTTTCCAGAAGAATGGTGCCTGGAAGCAGTTATTTCCACCACTAAAGTGATGGAAGATGTCGTCAACAGTTTTATCAAACTGCACCTGCTCACTGATGCCCAGTTTGGGTTCTGCCAGGGCCAATCGGCTCCTGACATCATTCCAGCCTTGGTTTAAACATGCTCAAAAGCACTGAGTCCCAGAGGTGAGTTGACAGTGATACCCCTTAACATCAAGAAAGCATTCAACCAAGTGTAACATCAAGCAGCCATAGCAAAACTGGGATCAATGGGAAATAGTGGAAAACTCTCCATTGGTTGGAGTCATAGCTGAAAGATAGGAAGAACGCTGTGGTTTTTGGATGTCAGTTATCTCAGCTCCAGGACATCTCTGCAGGTGTTCGTCAGGGTAGTGTCCTAGGCTCCACCATCTTCAACTGCTTCATCAACAGCCTTCCCTCCAGTATAAGGTCAGAAGTGGGGATGTTCACTGATGATTGCATAATGTTCAGCACCATTCACAACTCTTCAGATACTGGAGCAGTCCATGTCTAAATACAATAAGAGCTTGACAATATCTACACTGAGCTGACAAATGGCAATTAACATTCATGCCACACAAATGATCATTTCCAATAAGAGACAATCATCTCCTCCCTTGACACTCAATGGTGTGACAATCACTGAATTCCCCACTGTCAACATCCTAAGGAGTTACCATTGACCATAAATTCAACTGGACTCACCATACATATATTGCTACAACAGCAGGTCAGAGGCAAGGAGCAGGAGCAAGTTACTCACCTCCTGAGTCCCTGCAATGTTGGGTTTTAAAATGATACCTTCAAACCAGACCACAAAAGGTTTAATCATTAAGGGTTAATTGCTCGTGGCAATGAAGAACTGTAGGAAAGCAGAAAAGTACGCGAGAAATAGGCCGAATGCAAAACTAGCCTGTTTTGGCTAGGAGGTTACTGTAGGACACTGAATTGTCTGTGAGAACTGTCCTGTTGTGCAGTTACATGGGGCCACCTAGACTTATTTCTCAACCTGTTTTGAAACTTGAGAAAGCTCTGCTGTCATGATGAAATGGGGATTCATCGTATTACCTCAGATTCAGATTGAATTAATACCAGGGACTTTGACATACTCATCAGACTTTTGACCACTGGACTGGAGTTCTCAAGACCGGTGCCATGGAATACCATTACCAAAGTCCCTGATGGATAGAAGGCAGTGCGAGACTCACTTGTTTATATCTATTATATACACATATTATATAGTTTGGGCTAATAGATACACTCATCAAATTGCATACATTTCTAATATATACTAAGTAGATTAAGATAATAAATTTACTTCATTTTAAAGTGCACGTCCTCTTGTACTAATTTTGATCAGACATTAAAGAATCCATTAGGTACTTCCAGCCTAACAATACACTCCCAAAGCCTATCAGCCATCAAGAAGGCACAAGTCAGGTGAGTAATGTAATACTCCCCTCTTGCTTGGATGAGTGCAGCTCCAACAAAACTCAAGAAGGTGGACATCATCCACAACAAAGCAGCCCACTTGACTGATGTCACATCCAAAAGTATCCGCTCCTTCTACCATTGACATTCAGTAGCAGCAATGTGTCCTGTCTACAAAATGCGCTGCAGAAATTCACAAAAGATCATTAAACAGCACCTTCCGAAGCCATGACCATTTCTATCTAGAAGGACAAGGGCAACAGGTACATGGGAACACCACCACCTTTCAATTCCCTCCAAGTTTCTCACCATCCTGACTTGGAAATAACTCACTATTCCTTAAAGTGCTGCTGGGTCAAAATCCTGGAATTCCCTCCCTGATTGCATTGTGAGTCAATCTACAGCACATTTACTGCAGCGGTTCACGGAGGCCATTCACCACCATCTTCTCAAAGGTAACTAGGGACAGGCAATAAATTTTCGCCAGCTAGCGATTCCACGCCCCATGAGTGAATATAAAATAATTATCAAAAGTACAATACTCCAGTTGAGGCTAAAATAGTATTCCATACAGGTTTCCCATAACCTCCTTGCTTTTTTACCCTATGTCTCTAACAACAAAGCTTAGGATTCTGTATGCTTTATTAACCACTCTCTCAACCTTTCCTTTCATCTTCAACAACTTATGCACTTGAACATCAAGGTTGCTGAATCCATTTTTAGAAATGTATCTTTCAGTTTACATTGGGTCTTCTTTCCGTTTCTGCTAAAATTAATAATTTAACTCCTCTCTGATTAAATTTTACTCACTACTCATCCACTCAGTCCAACACGTCTTGTCTGCAACCTTTGAATTTCTGCACTATCTAAGGTTTTAGCGAAGATTTGTAGCTTGGGTTGTGGGTGAGATTGTTGGCTTGCTCGCCAAGCTGGCTTGTTTTCGTTCAGCTGTTTCGTTGCCATGCTAGGTAACATCATCAGTGAGGCCTCCGATGAAACGATATTGTTCTACCCCTGACCAGTCCATTATGATGAGTAGTGTCATTTCTGGTTTTGTTCTGTACAGGTTTGTATATGGGGTCCAATTCTATATGTTTGTTGATTGCATTATGGATTGTGAAGTTCGTTGTGTAGTTTCACTGCAAGCTGATGTTCATGTATCCTGACGGCAAGTTTCCTTCCTGTCTGTCCGATGGCAGTTGTTGCATGGTATTTTGTAAACTACATTGGTTCTACATGTTGTGAGAATAGGGTCTTTAATCCTTGTGAGTATTTTTCATAGAGTGGCTGTGGGCTTGTGTGCTACCATGATTCCTAGTTATCGTCGGAGTCTTGTTGTCAGTTCTGATATGTTCTTGATAAAGGGCAGCGTGGCCAGTGTGTTAGGGCATACTGTGTCCTCTTGGTGTTGTCTATTTAGTAGGCACTTGCAGATAAGTTGCAGGGATATCCGTTCATTGTGAAGATTTTGTATAGGTGCCCTTTCACTTTCCTACGTAGTTCTGGTGTGTTGCAGTGAGTAGTGGCCCATTTACATAGTGTCCTCATACAGCTTTGTTTGTGGACGTTGGGGTGGTTGCTGTCGAAGTTGAGTATTTGGTCAGTGTGGGTTGCTTTCCTGCATAACGAGGTTTGGAACTCCCCATTGGTCATACGTTCAACTCTGACGTCCAAAAACGGAAGCTGATTGTTCTTTTCATCTTCTCTTGTGAATTTAATCCTGGTGAATATGTTATTGTTGAGGTGGTGGGTCTCTTCTAGTTTGATGCGTTTAATGAGGACAAATGTGTCATCCATGTACCAGATCCACAGTTTAGGTTGCGTGTGGGGGAGGGTGGTGTGTTCTAGCCTTTGCATGACTGCCTCTGCGATGAGTCCTGAGATGGGGGTGACTCCATGGGTGTGCCATTGATCTGTTTGTATATTTGAATATTAAAGACAAAATGTGTGGTGAGGCATAAGTCTAGCAGTTTGAGTACGTTGTCATTGCTGATGGAGCTGCTGGTCTGAGTTCCTGCTTCCTCTAGTAATGTGACCAGTGTTTCTTTGGCTAGTGGAATGTCAATTTGTGTGAATAATGCTGTGACGACAAAGGATACCATGATCTCATCGTCGTTGATTTTTATATTCTTGAGGGTATTGTGGAACTCTTGGGTTGAGTGGATGGAATGGGGTGCATTATCTTCCTAACTGTTCACAATGTTTCCAAGCTTCATATATCAGCTATAAGTTTTGAAGTGTCCTGCACAGCAGAGTCCAAGTCTTTTTTTCACTTTGATCATGGATGTGGGCATTGCTGGCTACCTCATTTATGGCTCATCACAAATTGCCTTTGAGAAGAAGAAGGTGCCTTCTTGAAGCACTATAGTGCATGGGAGATAGGTACACCTTTAGTGCTCTTACGAAGAGAGCTCCAGGTTTTTGATCCAGCAACAGTGAATGAATGGCATGGTTGTCCCAATTCAGAATAGTGTGTGTCTTGGCAGAGATTTTACAAGTGATTGTGTTCCCATGCATATGCTACCCTTGTCCTTCTAGGTGGTGGAGATTATGGTGCTGGAATGTGCTTTCAATACAGCCTTGGTGAATTGCTGCATTACATCTTGTAGATGGTACACACTGCTGTTATTAAGCTTTGGTGATGGAGGAAGTGAATGGTGAAGGTGGTAGCTAGAATTCCAATCAAGTGGGCTCTTGTGTCCTGGATTGTGTTGAACATCAAATTTTGTTGCACCTGCACACAACCAGGCAAGTAGAGAGTAACCATTATACTCCTGAATTTGTGCCTTGTAGATGGTGGACAAGCACTGGGGAGTCAGTCACCACAAAATTCCTAACTTCTGACCTGTTGTCATAACTAGAGTGTTTATGTGGTTAGTACAGTTCAGTCACTGGTGAAGATGTTGATACAGCAATGGTAATCTTGATGAGCATGAAATAAAAATGGTTAGATTCTCTATTTTTTGTAGATGGTCATTACCTGGTATGTGCATGGCATGCAAGTTCCTTGTCACTTATTAGCCTAAAGTCAGATGTTGCCCAGGACCAGGTCTTGCTGCATTTGTGCACAGGCTGCTTTAGCTTTGTGGAGCTGGTGGCAAAGTGGTAATGTCACTGGAACAGTAACACACAACCCCAGGCTAATATTTTGTGGACATGGTTTCAAATTCCACTCAGTACAAGTTGAAATGTGAATTCAATAAAAATCTGGAATTAAAAGCTAGCCTAATTGTTGACTGTGAAAGCACTGTTGATTGTTGTAACAATCTAACTGGTTCACCATCCTTTAGGGAAGGAAATCTGCCATTGATACCTAGTCTGGTCTACATGTGACTCCAGTTACACAGGAATACTGTTGTCTCTTAACTGTGCTCTGGGCAATTAGGAACAAGCAACAAATGTTGAACACAAAGCAATTTGTGAACATGTCCACTTCTGAACTAAGATGGAGAGGATTAATCAAGTAGCTGAAAATGGTTGTTGGGCCCACGATACAATCCTGAAAAGCTCTTGCAGTGATGTCCTGGAACTTTGAACAACCATAAGTATCTTTCTTTGTGCTGGGTACGACTCCAACAAATGCAGAGCTTTACCGGATTCCCATTGACTTCAGTTTTGTTGGAGCTTAATGATACCATAGTCAGTCTAATGTTGATAATAAACAGCAGTCATTCCCAACCCACCTCCTGAATTTAGCTTTTTGTCCAGATCTGAACAAAAGTGATGATGAGGTCAAGAGATTAGTCGCCCTGTTGGAATCCAACCTGAGCAGGTTATTTCTCAGCAAGTGCTGTTTGATAATGCTTTTAGTGACCCTTTCTGTTACATTCCTGATATTCGAGAGCAGACCGATGGGTCTATAATTAGCCAGAATGGATTTGTGCTGCTTTTTGTAGACAGGACATATTTACATTCCTATGTAGACGCCAGTGTTGTAGTGGTACTGCAACAGCTTATTTTGAGTCACAGCTGATGTACAGCGTAAATCTTTGGTACCACTGGCATTGTAAACTGTGAGATTTATATGTATGATGTTTAACGTTAGTTGCTGCTGCTTAGCACTTTGGAATTGAGCTAGTAGCTAGTGGGTTTTCCTGAAGTTACTAAATAACTTGTAAATATTTCTGTAGTCATGGCGATTTACTTTAAAACCAGTTTTTGAAGCCTGGCTGTAAAGTAAATGTACTTTTATGTGCCATTCGACTTCTGTTTATTTTAGATAGTTTGCAACTCCGCATGGTAAATCTAGGACCTCGGAGAGAATTGTTGGGCAGTTCTGGAATCTGCTTTTCAGTTTGGGGTTGGCACTCTTGGCTCAGACAGCAAAACTTTTAATTTCACTTTTAACTTTGAGTCGTGTTAATCCTGGGAATTTATAAGTATATAGGCTCAGATTACTCTCGTTTATCTACAGTCCTTTTGTAATAGACATCCGGTTTATTGTTAAAGCAAAACCTTTTGTATGCTTATCATTCAGCGAGAGACCACTTTGTTAAAAGCAAAACAAAAAAAATGTGATCTATCAAGTCATGTTTCTGTCTGGGATCTGACTTGTCCAGTAGTAATATTTGATGATATCGTAACATTGTCAGGACCCATAGCCTTTGCTGTGTGTGGTGCCTTTAGCTATTTCTTGATATTGTGAAGTAAATTGAAATGACTGGAGACTGGCATCTGTGATTCTGGGACCATCCTTCAGCCTGAAAATCTTTCATTAGCTATTATTGTATCAACTTTGTATCCATGATCTGGATTTTCCCAGACCCTCAATGACCATGGACAATGGAGAGTAAGTTGGGATAATATGAGTGACTGCAGAATGCGATTCCTGACCTAGACAAAATCAAAGTCGAATTCTGCGCCTAAGGTTTGAGTGATGAGATGAGAATCTTGTTAATAAATAGGGAGAGGCTCATTGCATGCATTTACATCTCATTATTAACTACTCTCACATCATAGTGTTTGCTATTTGTTAATGTGGCTGAGTGCAACTAGATGGGAACAATCCTAGAAATGAGAGCCAGAGAGGAAACCTGGCACCTCCAGGTCTTTGCTTTCTCCATGGGCAGCAAACATACTTTGAAGCACGCCAGCACCTTCCACTGTAATGTTGCTGCCAGGTGGATTTGCACACAGAGACGGGCATCTATCCCACGTATCAGAACAGGGTGCACTTCGGGGATCTTTGCTTGCTTTCTGAGCATTCTGAGCATTTTGTGCCTGATTGGATGCTGTGCCTTGCTTTGCCTTTTTATGATTTCCTGCCTCATTTAGAAGAGGCTCAAGCTACTTGTGTCTTGCCTTGCATTTTAGCACAGGCATAAAGCCAGGCAGCTTGTCATGGTTTAGTGACAATCAAGGGCTGGACATGTTGCTACATGGTACAGAGCTGCTTCCATATCGTCCTTTAGCATTTGCCAGCAGCTTATGTGGCAAACACTCAATGTCCTTCAATCGAATCCTATAGTTCAAGGGAAGGATACTTCAGTCAAGTCAAGAAAGACTGTTGTCAGATTGAGGGCATTGCCACAGTCAGCCAAGGGCAATGATCAATTTCAGTCCAGTAGCTTGGCCATGGTCAATCAGTTGCTTGGGCAGAAGTCCCATATCATGAGAATGAACTGCCAGCCTTTGTTTACATTTAAATTACATTTAACTATCCATCAGCACTAATGGGTGCATTCTCTATGTCAACAATTCTACCAATCGCAGTCCACCTGACAATCAATTATCACTTTCTTTTTGTGTAATATACATGTTGGTTTCAACCTTGAATTGGCATCCTTGTGAAATGTCCTGATCAGTGTAAGATGAGAAGCTTCCACAAAACATGTCTTTCTTCAGTAATACTCAAGTTCCGTATTACCAAATGACAAATAATATAATTTTATTTTGGTTTCTGCAGCTTGGGTACTAGGGAATTCTAGATGAGTTGGCATGCTAGGTAATGGGGGACAAATGATAGTACTCATGCCAAGCCATAGTTACAAGTATTAATGTAGCACAGAGGTATGAGGGGTCATAGGTACAGGTAAAAGTTTTTAGATGGCATGATTAGAATATGGGAGTAAGGGGATGTAGAGGATTGCGAGGGGTGAGGATTAGAGGAATTTAATTTTTTTTATTTTTAATTTTTGAACATAGTATCGGAGTCGTGAAGCAGGCTTTCTGCCCAATCTGTCTCAGCAACTGACAGTTTCTTCAGGACTTCTCAAATCACCATCCCCAACCACCCATCCTGTCCCTCCAACGCACCAGCCACTGCAAGCCAAAAACAGCTGGCTTGCAAAGTCAGAAATTCTCCCATCTCTTTGCATTCAGCAATGTCTTAAAGTGAAAGCAAAAGGTAGAGAGGTTGACAGGTTTAGACAGGGAGTTCCAGAGATTATGACCAATGCAGCTGAAGTAATGGCCATCACTATAAAAAGGAATGAACAAGAAACTAGAGCGAAGAAAGTGCAGAGATCCCAAAGACTGTCATACTAGAGAATTTTATAGAGATAGAGATGGTCAGATGCGTGGAATCTGTTGTCATCTTTTCAAATGATGTCATGAGCGACAGAAAAATAGGAGGGTGCCAAGAATTGATCCTTAGGGGCTTTCAGAGGTAATGGTACAAGAAGAGGAAAAGAAGGTATTTGACATGATGCTGTGGCTATGACTGGATAGAATGGAATGAATTGAGCGCAGTTCTACAAACTGAAATGATAAGGGAGAGGTTTTTTAATTCACGCAAGGGATGGGAGTGTCCCTGGAAAAGCAAGGATTTATCATGCATCCTTTATCACCTGACTCTTCTTGGTGGTAGAAGTTGTGGGTTTGGGAGGTGCTACCAAAGAAGCCTGGCTAAGTTATTCGAGTACCACCTACAAAATGCTGTCACTGAGCATCAGTGTTGAAGGGAATGAATGTTTAAGGTGGTGGATGATGTTGATCAAGTGGCTGCTCTGTCCTAGACATTGTCAAGCTTCCTAAATGTTCTTAGAGCTGTTTGCAACCAGGTACTTTGAGCATAAACTATCACACTCCTGATTTGTGTCTTGTCAGTGTTGTAAAATCTCTAAGGAGTCAGGTGATGAATTACTTACCTTAGAAACCCTAGCCTTTGTCCTGTTCATCCAGTCAGTGTTAATATGGTTGGGCTGCTTAAGTATCTGACCAATGGTCAAGAATGTTGATGGAAAGGATTCTGTGATGATGCCACTGCTAAACATCAAAGGGAGACTCACAAACTAGTGCTAGTGAATGCCAAAAGCAGCTAGTTAGGCTTTTCCTGTTGCAAGTAATCATTGCCTTGCACTTCTATGGTGCAAATGTTACTTGTCACTTATCAGGCCAAATCTGAATATTGCCTGGGTCTTGATGCACATGGCACAGATTGCTTCGTACCAAAATGTGGAATCAACAGAGGACGATTTGGCCAGCTGTGTCAAGGATCGCAGAAGGTTGGGGAGGATTAGAATGAAGTTTATTATGTTCACAGTCACCAAGGATATAATTTGTATCAGCGATGAGGGCAATTTCAGTTACTGTGGCAGGGACTGAATTGGAGATTTTTAAAATGAAGCTACACAGGACACATACCTCTTCAATTAGCCTTCATCTTATTTTCATTTTGATAATGTTAGTAATAATATTAATTAACTCTGGATACTTACTTATTTCAACAGTTTCTCCATTACAGTGAGATTAGAATTCGCATTTAATTGGCAGAATGGTTCTCACCTTATCAGCTTCAGTACAAATCACAAGAGAAATACTCCCTACTAAGTTTGTAATATTAAACAAATTCTCTTGTTGTATAGTTAATCTCTACATTCAGTAAAAATGGCACTGATTCCTTGACCCATTTATTTAAAAGGTTTTGAATCATCCTGTGAAACAACATTGGGCTGATTGTCTAACTCTAGATCAAACCTGAAAACAGCTTTAATAGGTTTAGAGAAGCTAGATTTCAAAATAGTTGTAATGTGTCCACAGAGGCTCCATTATGTTGTATATGTTCCAGCTGGGTTACAAATTTCAACGTGTTTACAAATCAATTTAGTCACGTAGTGATAAACTGCAGTTTCATATTTCTCTAAAACGTGCTGGGTGAAAAATCTTCTGGGTATCTGCAAGGAGATGTGAGTAAAAAAAAATGCCAATTCCTGCTGTCGTTCTCCTCTCCTTTATCTACCTGCACTCTCTCCCCATGAACGTCATGTGAGGATAAAGGATCCACTTAGATAGCATACCTTACTCATGTGGCTTCTTATGGGTGAGAGTTTAGACAACAAACACTAGCTGGTTATTTAACGGCCAATGCCCTTGGATCCCACTCAACAGCACCAATCCCAAATGTACCCAGAGGCTTCCTCTTCCTCCTTGGTCATGCCAAGCAGTCTTTTTCCTCATCCAAACCATTATAAGTGAACCCTTCATACTCCTTCTATGTGGTTGTGCCCACAGCAAACAGCTGCTTCCTCCACCCCAAACCCTGCAATCATGTCCATAATGGTACTGCCCTAACACCTTCATCATGCCCAAAACCTTCATTCCCACTTGTTTGCCATTATACCAAGAGGATACCACACACACTTCACTGCGATCAGAACCAGGGTCAAGCATCAGAGAAGAGTTTGTGCATCTACAATATATATAGCCCTGCTGCGAAAGACTTCATGCTCTCTGCCTTGCCGACTCTTTGATTTTTACTGGGTTTCTGTGCTTCCTTTTCACCTCCACGTTCATTTCAAAGCCTTACTGCCCAAGGTCATCAATGAGCAACAACTAACTGGATGTGGTACAGAAAGATGTAACTGAACGGACTGAATGTTTTTCAAACATCTTCTCTCTACATTGCTGCACGCTGACCTAACACAAAGAAATGTTTTAGTGCACAAGTTGGTGTTGTCATCTCAAGACAACTAGCTTTTCTGCTCATACAGTTCTATCATGTCAAAGTCAATTCGCATCCATGGATAAAGGTTCTGGATTTCAACATTGCTGCAGTCACCCTCTGAATGAGCTCTCAGAGGCAGGTTTGGAATTTGCAACCATGGAGAGACAATATTTGACTTATTTCAGTATTTTGACTTTGTAGCCCATACGCCACCTCCATCAGTGACAACCAACTCACACTTCAAAATGTGATCAAAACATCTTGTACATCCCAGAGACAAATGTTAAAATACATATTGTAAAGATCAATGAGGAAAACAACCATTGAAGTTATTAAAACTGTTTTCCAAACAAAGCAACCTCCTGCACCCATTAATTGGAAAATCCCATCCTGATAGATCAAAGGCAGATCCATAGCTTTGAGGTACAGACCACACAATATTTAACAGAATGATTCAACATGCTCAAAGAGTTCAGTTGTCTATTCCTGTTATTGCATCCTTATATCTAGGGTGCTTTATAGATCAGACTTCCTCAACTGCATATATTTATTCTATTCCCTCACATAAGCAGGCTCATTTTTAAAAAAAATATAAACCAACAGGAAGACAAGGAAAAACAAAAAGATGCCCAGGTTTTAGCTTTGAAATGGGGCCAAGGTTGAGACTATTCACAATTGGAATCAGTTTAGATAAAAAGAAAATAAAAGCAGAAAAAACTAGAAACATAACAGTGGTGTAGCTATAGAGCGGCAAGTTCATGTTTTCAGAGTGTCCCCTTCATCAGAACTGATTACCCACTTATTCTAAATGGATCATTGCTAGTATTAAAACAATACTATCTGCAGAATCTAGGATTCGGCAGCCTTTAAGGACAGATGGGTTTGAATTAAAACTGAGCCCAGGATTCAATTCCAGTCATAAGGATCGGATTTCCTTGCTGCACTCCCATATGGCCCAACTTTCACTACAAGATATAATGTCAACTCTGCATCACCTCAAACTGCAAAATTCAGAAATTTGCGAGACCAAGCACAGATTTACTTGCAGAATTGTTTGCCACTACATAAACACTGAAATGCTGATTTAAATACACACTCACTACATTTTTGTGAAAGCAGTGGAGGACTGACCTTCCAAAAGCTAATTGGCAATAGGCCTTTTTTCAAAACAGATAGAAAATTGCTGACAAGAAAGGGAATGGCAGGGGCCATTAGACTGATTGATGGGAAAATGCTTTGATTATTGGAAAAGTTTGTGGTATTTTTGTCAGAGACATCCTTTTGATGTCTCTATCGGTAAATATACTACACTGAGTTGTAAAGACAAGAAAGCTTCAGGTTTTCATTCTCTGTTGACATATCTCCCCATGGAGGTCTTTGCCTCCTTGTGTGGAATGAAATCTGCTTTCTTCTATTTCAAGTGTAGCTGAAATAGTTTAGTTAGGAGAGCATTCGACTGAAGTTGTAAAGGTCCCTGGTTCAATTCTGGGTTTTGGCAAAATATGCAAGAAACTCCATTTTGGTGTCTCTTTAAATATGGCGTTTTATGGTGTGATAGTAGGGTCCCTACCTCTGAGCAAGAAGGCATGGGTTTAAGTTCTACCAGGTCCAGAGGTGTGTCATAATGCATTTAAACAGGTTGATTAAAATATTTGTTTGTGGTTCAGATATGATGCTCTGATAATGTAAGTCAACAGGCAGTTAACTTTAAAGGGCACAGCTAAGCTTGATCAAGTCTTCACTTGTTTTGATCCATGTGCACCTCTGACAGGAGCCACTAGCTAATGACCACCAGGTATCAGGCTTTCTGTCTGTAGCTCAGGGTCACAGAATCTCATTATATCACTCTAGCTGCTGTTCCATCAGATTCAGTTAGCTGCAGCTCGCTCCGCATAGGCAGAGGATCAAACCCAGACTTATGACTCAGTTATGTGGTAAAAATCTGCTGAACCATAAAGGGATCTTTGATTTTGGTTTCTAACTTGGCTGTGAATTGTTATTTATTCATAACCTGTTCAGATATTGAAGAGAGGCTTCATCCACCCTGTGTTGAGGACAGGAATCTTTTTTCCAAAATAAAGGGGATTTTCCTCCCAGTTTCCCATCAAAGTCTAGAGAGTGGGAAGTGCTTCTACATGGAATTATCCAAAGACAAGACTGGTCTTAGTTGTGTTGCCAATTGCAGTTGAATAACCCATTGATACACCATGTCATGCAGTGCAGCCACTTGACTAAGGTAACAGGTTTAATGTTACCATAGGATTAGTGGCCTGGACTGTTACACACTGGACAAGAGAAGCGAACATCGAGTAAGGAAGGACAATTGTATTAGAAAACCCATCGAGTCCACACCAACCCTCCAAAGAGCATCCCAACCATAACTCCCAACCCCCTCCCACCGCATCCCTCTAACCCTGCATTTCTCATGGCTAATCCACCTCGCCTGCTCACTACAGGGTAATTTACCATAGCCAATCCACCTAACCCGCACATCTTTGGACAGTGGGAGGAACCAGAGCAGCCACAGGAAACCCACACACACAGGGAGTACATGCAAACTCCACACAGACAGTCACCAAAGTCTAAAATCGAACTCAGGCCCCTGGAGCTGTGAGGTAGCAGTACTAACCAGTAAGCCACTGTGCCGCTATTTCTGCCACAGGTACCTGAGACTGATTACACATGCGCAAAAAAAGCATGCTCCCCAACTAGTATTTAGTGCTTGTTATCTTGTGTGGGATATAGCCTGCCTTGGGCAGTTTTTGACGGTTTCACTGACGTATTATTAAATTAGTTATAATTTTCCATGACTACTTTATAAACTTTTATTTTAATTTTTGTTTTGCAAGATGTAGCGGCAAATATGAACTTTAATTGCAATAAGAAAGCTTCTATGGACAGCCAAGATACCGATCTAATCAGCATAACCTCATTACTTCACTGCATGCAATTGCAGAGACAGTTAAAGTAAACAGCTGTCTCTGACTGAGTGCAATTTACAGGAAATGGTTAGTCTCTCACTTTATGGACCTCATTTATAAAAGACAACCACGTCAGCTCTCCATTTATATCACTGAAGTGGTTCTACGAAATGTTCACCCCGCTAATGTTTTGGAGAACATCTCAATTATACAATGGAGTACATTTCACAGCACTGCAGGTAATGAAGAAAAAGCACACACAAAATTGCGCCAGTTTGGAGAACTGTTTTTGCTTCCCTCTATTTTGTTTTCAACCTATTTGCATGTCATATGTATTTTCTGCTATGAAACTGCTATCAAGCAGTGATTGGAATATTTCATTAGAAGAAAACAAATTGCTTCAAAAAATGTCCTTTGATGTATTTAGACACACAGGTAGACAATTACTGTTAAATTAAAAGATAAACATTGTTATCAACATGCCTAGAGATAAAAGGTACTGCAGATGCTGGAGAATCCGAGATAACAAGCATGGGGCTGGATGAGCACAGCAGGTCAAGCAGCATCATAGGAGCAGGAAAACTCGACGTTTCGGGCCTAAACCCTTCATCAGAAATGGGGGAGGGGAAGAGGGTTCTGAAATAAATAGGGAGAGAGGGGGAGGCGGATAGAAGATGGATAGAGGAGAGGATAGGTGGAGAGGAGGCAGACAAGTCGAAGAGGCGGGGATGGAGCCAG
>JAHRHZ010000032.1:5035087-5123599 GCA_024137785.1 Ginglymostoma cirratum
CCCCAAGCCACACCCCCATCTCCTATCTGCTAACATCATCCCGCCCCCTTGACCTGTCCGTCCTCCCTGGACTGACCTATCTCCTCCCTACCCCCCTACCTACGCTCACCTTTACTGGCTCCATCCCCGCCTCTTCGACTTGTCTGCCTCCTCTCCACCTGTCCTCTCCTCTATCCATCTTCTATCCGCCTCCCCCTCTCTCCCTATTTATTTCAGAACCCTCTTCCCCTCCCCCATTTCTGATGAAGGGTTTAGGCCCGAAACGTCGAGTTTTCCTGCTCCTATGATGCTGCTTGACCTGCTGTGCTCATCCAGCCCCATGCTTGTTATCAACATGCCTAGTCTACCACCTGCCATTAACTGCCTTTTAAATAACAGAAAATAATTTTAAAACACTATACAGAACTAATGGCAAAATATATTATCCTCGTACCCAAAACAACCAACTTCACTTCAAGAACATCTTCAAAAAACCAGCAAATGGACATATTAGCAGTAGCTTCCAATTGTGATTAATTCAGTTTGGAGACAGGGCCAGATCTAGCATTCTTTTAAAAAAAACTAGATTTGATTATTACTGAATAGAATTTGCAGTTATATCTACAATCTTTTATTTTGATTTCATCTCCTGCACTCGTCTTACGGATGTTGGGTGAACTGTACGGAAAACACCAAAACATAACCTCCAGGCCCACGACTAACATTTTGGTTTTGCACCTTACCCAGGCAAACAATTTCAAACAAAAGCACATTAACAGCATCCGTGAGAGTCTGCATGGAACCAAGGGATGGTAACAGCCTGAGGCACTGTTCATGTTCAGAAATCACACAACACCAAGTTATAGTCCAACAAGTTTATTTGAAGACACAAGCTTTCACGGCCTTGCTCCTTCTTCATGTGTTGGTGAGAGAAGTGGTATCAGACACAGAATTTATAAGTAAAAGATCAAAGGATCACAGCACTGATGAGGATGTATTAAACAAACCTAAGACGCTATTAAATCTTTAATGAGTTAGAAGGTTTTAATTGATTAATATGTAAATGTAAATCCCTGAATTCCTTTCAAGTCACTGCCCTGAGAGAACTAATAGTTTTATCAGTGTGACGAAGACGTGACATTTTAGGCCAGACAATGCATGTTAGGTGTGAGGCCTTGTTTAGAATCTGTTTGTATTTTGTTTGGAGTCAGACTGGTGTTATTTCGAAAGTAGGAATTTATGAAAAGCCATATAGACTGACTGTCTATAAATTTTGCCTTTTTTGAACAAAATATAATGTATCCGCAAATACAAATTCACCCCATAGATTTACATGTGTGTATGTGTGAGGGAAAGAGTGACAGTGAGTGCATGAGGGAGGTAGAGAGAGAGTGAGTGGATGCGTGTGAGGTGGAGGGGAGAGCGAGAGAGTGTGCGCCCGCGCGCGCACGCATGCGTGTGTGTGTGTGTGTGAGCGAGAGAGAGAGAGAGAGACAGACAGTGTGTGTGTTGGCTGTCAATGCTTGGTGTCAGCAAATGTAGGTAATTGTTTGGGGGCAGAATAGGAATCCCTTCCTTGTTTGAAGCATTCTAGTTGCCTCATTTAAATCATGGCATGGCATGCAAAGTTGGGAATGCCTCTGGCACCAAACAAAACACAGTACAAATGTGACTTTTAGTGCATTTACAGTCAGAAATGGTTCTGTTGCAGCACACACGTTTAGCAGAAACAACACAATACAAATAGTCTCTGAACAGCACCTGTGCATTGTAGTGAGGTACCTCCCACAAACAAGCAGTCATATACACTCTGAGTTAAAATAATAATTAGCAATAGTCTAAACATAACATTGCAGTGATCAGTCTTGAAGCAGACCCAAAACTCTCTAACCTCTTTTGGCTGTAGGTTTTCAGTCAGATTTCAATCCACCTGCGAATAGGGTTAGAGTCAGGGCTCCTTATGGGAACATAGAGACTGGAGCAAGCCATTCACCTGGCAGAACCTGCCCTGCCACTCGATATGATCATGACTAATCAAAAACTTCAATGTCACACACCCCATTGGTAATGAATTAATCATGTCAATTTTAGATCAGAAACCATTACGGAAATTATACTAAAATAACTGGGAGGGATGAGGACCTGTAGTTTACGAAGTGACAACATGCATGGATTTAGGAGGTGAACATTCTGCTCAACAAATGTTTTGACATATTAAGATAACATAAATAAACCAAGGCAATTCAAGTTCCTACGTTATAGCGTACTTCAACTGTCCCGAAGTCTTTGACAAAGTTCTACATGAAAAATACTAATTAAATAAAATCTTTGAACACTTAACGATAGGATACAAGAGTAGGTAAGGAATCAGATAACGAAAAGGAAATGTTAGTTGCGAACATTGCAACTTAATCTGTTGCACCCAAATATTTTTCCAAAAAGCTTGCAGCAGAGTACAGAATGCGAAACTTGACTAAAATGTTGAGCTGTCAGCTATCACTGGTGACGTACTGTGGTGGATTGAGAACCGAGTGAACACCTACTACAGGAAGAGGTTAGATAATCTTGGATCTACTTAGAGAGTGATCATAACAATGTTTCATTAGGACCATTGCTAATTATCATTTTAACTCAATAGGCTAGGCTAGATATAAGCTTGGGGGAATGATCCTCAAGTTTGGAGATGATAGTAAGATTTATGCAATAGTTAAGGCTGTAAATAATCCTTTCAAATGGATCTAGATGAGTGGCAAATTGGGCTCTTAACTGGCAATTGGTGTTTAAATTACAAAATGCAATGTTATTCCCACGGGCAATGCTGGATAAGTATTAATGTGTGAGTACTGAATATATTCAGGAGAAATACTGAAGCTGGCTGAGAAAGAATTTGGGCATTCCAGTGCATAAATTGCTTTGGCTTCTTGACAAAAGACTTGAATTAAGTGCTATTGAGTGAACACGATGTTAAAACATACTTATGGGACAGTGTACTATCTTCCTCACATGAGGCCTATGTGAAGATATTAGTTTTGGTTTCCCAAAGTGAGAGCTTTGTCAGTTTTTGGTTGATGGGATATGACAAGATGTCATCTCCTAGACTAGATTTGATCATCTAAAAGATTGGGGGGAGGGGGCAATGTCCATTCACATTTAAGGCAATTGAAAAAGATATTTCTACACTTTTAAGATGAACTATTTATTCTTAAAATCGGGTTCTGTGCCTTTCCCAGAAGATGGCAAGGCTCTTGAATGAAATGAACAATATATACATTGTGATGTACAACTCATTGCAACTGCATGGATGGGAAGGTTTGGATGAGCAGTTTATCTTTACAGATCCATAATTTCCTAAATCATGGCAAAAATCTTATTGACTCCAGTAACAGTTAGCAACCTAAACCACTCACTCGAAACGAATACTAAGATTCTTTAAAAACCAGTGTACAATGCTAGTGCAATAATCCAAAGTGAGGAATTCAGATGTCAATGGAAAAAGACTTGCTCTGCACCTACCATACAGAACCTTTTTTTAGTGTATGTATATGGAAGAGATGGAGTACCAACGCTGAGGTTAAGTCTGTTTGCAGTAATCCTGCAAGTGTGTCTAGTGCTGGGACTCCTGTATCTCTTGCTTAATTATGAAGCTTTGCTGTAACCTCAAGCCACAAACTCACACTACGTTTGGTTGTCCTTCTGGTTTAACCTATACGAAGTTAAAAGCACTTATAGCTACTTTGCTATCAAGATGGTATTTTAGGCAAGCCTGATCCAGGTCAGACACAATGGGCCAAATGGCCTCCTATTGTGCTTTAAGGCTTTTCATGTTTCTAAGACCAGGTTTCCCTCCCCAAAGGAATTTTAAGGCCTTGAATGACAAACAGAAGAGAATTATCCAAATATGTGAGGCATCGAGCGCCCAACGTGGAAGAAACCAATGGTGTAGAATGCAAGTAGATATTACTTCTGGGGTGAATGAGTTTAACGTTACTCAGATTAAATGAAATTCTTTGCTAATCATGCACAAATGCAGATTTTTAAGTGAGTATCTGTGTGATGCTAGAAGGAATCTTTTCAAATATTTCATTTTCTTTACTGCAAGCATCGGTATCTTATTTACATTCCGACATGTTTCCCAGATTACAGACACCTTCTCCTGTAAAAATGGTCCCAGATGAAGCACATTATTAAGAATCTTGGCACACAAAATGTTCCTGTAACCACTTAATTTGAATAACATATCACACCTGGGCTCAATTTTAAAGAGACCTTGTCTATAGTCTGTATTTTAGTGAAGATTGAATACAGGAGTAAATAAATGAGAAAACTACTTTAATAATAAGGTAAAGCTCTGCAAATGCAATACTAGAAAATCCATAGTCTACAGTGAATATTTCTATTAGGTTCCAGAAACAGAGTTATACAGCATGGAAACAGATCCTTTGATCCAACTCGTCTGTACCAACCAGATATCCTAAAATGATCTAATCCGACATGCCAGCATTTGGACCATATCCCTTTAAATTCGTCCTATTCATGTACCCATCTAGATGCCTTTTAAATGTCATAATTGTACCCCGCTCCACCACCTGTTCCGGCAGCTTGTTCTGTGCATAAACCATTCTCTGTGTGGAAAAGTTGGTTGAACAGACTTGAAAGTTAATTTAACCAAGCACAATTTTGAACCACTTTCAATATAAAAAACCTATACAGCTTTATGTTACGGCAACATCTGTGAAATAATTATACCCTGACACTGTTACAAAAATACCTGTTGCTTCTTCAAAGGGAATGCAGCACATTTAATGTTGCCTTTATTATCTGTTACACGCCACTGTTACAAAGACAAACAGTGCAAAACCAGGGATCACTTACCTGTCAGGTTCCCCTTAGCATTGTAGGATCCCCAGTAGGTTGATTCTGTGTTAGGGGTGTGGCATTCATATTCCCCTGTATCTCGTAGTTGTAGATTGGTGATGTGTAACAGTGCAGAGTCTCCATCGATTCTCTCAACGTAGACCTCATTATTATGGACTCTCTCTGCATAGACAGCATAGGGGTAGCCAGGATCATTCGTGCTGACTATCTGGATTTGTCTTTCAGGTGCAGAAGGCAGATAGATGGACCATTCAAAGTTCTGCTGTGTGGAACCCACATATCCAGATACATTACACCAAATGGTTATGTGGTATCCTTCTGCTCTGATCAATGGACCTTCCTGTACCTGGACATGTCTTTGAGCTGCACACAGGCCTGCAAAAGAGAATCAATAGATGTACAAAGTTAGACGACTTCTCAAAAACAATCCACAGGAGACCACTTAAATCCAAATGTTCCTTGCCTCCTTCTTTCCCACCACTTATGCCTCCCAGTTTTCTCTGAGAGTCATAGAGTCATACAGCATGGAAACAGACTCTTCGATCCAACTAGTCCATGCCGACCATAGTACCAAACTAAACTAGTCCCATCTGCCTGCGCTTGACCCATATGCCTTCAAACATTTTTTATTCATGTACTTATCCAAATGTCTTCTGAATGTTGTAACAGTATCCGCATCCACCTCTTCCTCTGGAAGTTCATTCCACACAAAAACCACTCTGTGTAGAAAAGTTGTCCCTCATGTCTTTCTGCTCTCACCTTAAAAATATGCCTCTTGTCTTGAAATCCCCCACCTTAGGAAAAATGCACCTGCCATTCACCTTATCTACACTCCTCATGATTTTATAGACCTAAATAAGTTCACCCCTCAACTTCCCACGCTCCATGAAAAAAGTCCCAGCTGATCCAGCCCCTCCTTATAACTCAAACCCTCCATTCCTGACAACATCCTGGTAAATCTTTTCTGAACACTCTCCAGCTTAATAATATCCTTCCTACAACAGGAAACCAGAACTGCACACAGTACTCCAGAAGAAGCCTCACCAACGTCCTGCACAACCTCAACAGGACGTCTCAATTCCCATACTGAAAGGTCTGAGCAATGGAGGCAAGCGTGCTAAGCTGCCCTGTCTACATTTGTGCAAATTTCAAAGAATTATGTACCTGAACCTGACAGGTCTCTCTGTTCTACAATACTACCCATGGCCCTACTTTTAATTGTATAAGTTCTGCCCTTGTTTGTTTTACCAAACTGCAATACCTTACATTTATTCAAATTAAACTCCATCTGCCACTCCTCAGCATGTTGACCCAATTGATCAAGATCTCCTTGTAATCTCAGATAATCTTCCTTACTGTCCACTATACCACCAATTTTCATGTCATTGGCAGACTTACTAATCATGCGTTCTATATTCTCAATTAAATCATTTTCACCACAGTGGAGATATTCTGTCCAAGTGCAAATCAGTGGCTGAGAATTCTCAGTGCACTCAGGGATCATCAGAAACATCCAAATACATGGAGAAGATGCAAGAACGGAGAGTATACACAGTAAATCTGGAGTTGGGAGGAGCTCCTTCCCCATCACCGTTCTGCATGGGAAGGGAATTAATGGAAATGTTTTCTAACACTTCTGTAATTGTCTCCAGTACCATTGTGAAGCAAGAGAAATTTATATGCTGTACATCCCACTAGTTTCTGTGCGTTTTATAGAATGATCTATAATCATTAGTATAACACTACATTGCACATTTAAATTGATCCACTACTTATTTCAGCTAGCCACAGGGATGCTTAGAGTCAGTGAAGAGCAGTAGAAACACTGGTGGTACACATTAGAAACAGGCCCTCACATTCACATATTGACATAAACTACACTGGTTTTTGTATAAAGTAAAGACAAGCAGTGCATGCACTTTTTTCTTGAATGTGGCCCACAGCAAGTACCAAGACGACAGATCAGGCCCACCATTTAAATTGACTCTTCTGATCTGCAAATTGAAAGAATCAGCTTGTTGCTTTGATTTGTATCTTTAATTAGCTTTTAAATACTTCCCTGAAGAATAAAGTTCAAATCATGAACGCCTCATACATGCTTTCAGCTAGATATTATTTCACTAACCCAAGAATTTCTACTATAAATGTTGGTTTCCTTTTGCAATTTTAGATGCTGATGAAAATTGATGAAGAATTTGTCCCTGTTGTGATAGAAAATGAATGGCTTGCAGCTGAAGGGATGATACCATTTTTCAATTTTTTAATATTTCATGCTTCAGTGCTGAAGAACAGTAAGAAAAGCAGAAGCAATATGATCATCATTAATTATATTTTGGTCTGTTTTTCATTATAAGCCCGAATGTAAATGGTCAGAAACAGCTGAATATCATTGTGAACACATGTGTGTTGTAAACCAAATAGAAAGGATTTATGCTCCACTTTGATATCCCTTCATTTTAATTTTGTTTCAATTCAATTTAGTTTTATTTTACAAAGTCAGAGAAATTTCAGACAAAAGACTATTTGAGAATTTCTATCTATGCTGGCTGTCTTCTTTTATCCAATTGGCCAGCCTGAGACCTGAGACGACACCCAGTAGAGCATTAGTTAACGGAATTGACAAGTGTTGGTACAATATTTAACCATGAAGTTACTGCAAATGCAGATGTTGGCCTTATTGGAGGTGCACAAGTTGTGGATCAATTTCAGGTGTAAATATAAATTAAAATTTATATTTTCATGCATTGAAGTTCTGTTAGGAATTTTCCAATCATCTGCTGCAGCTTTAAGAAAATTGCATTGAAAGCCCAGAGAAACTGCATGAATTCACCCCCCTCCCCACGTCATCCACAGAAATGCAGCCACAGTATTCCTACCATCACCATTCTTCACAAATTAACAGCTACCTTAATGCAATTGCCAGTGAGCTCTGATTCATAGCACACAGTTACACAGCTGACAGATTTATGCAGATTTTGTTTTAGAAAATATAACAGGTTTCTCGTACTGCTGTTCATTAAAGGTTTGAGTAGTGCTTAATTTTCTCCCTATTGTAAATATTACTTGAATCTAACATCAGATTCTGTCATCTAGCAGTTGACTTAAAAATAACAAGAAATATATTTACCTCCTCTGGCCAAAGTTCTCATCTCTATTTTCCTGAAGGTGCCCACCTTACTATTACAGAGCATTCCAATGATTGCTGGAACCCTTGAGTAAATGATTGTTAATCTGTGAACCTTCACTATGAACAATGATGCTTGATTGGTTAGCATTACAGCCAAGTTTGATGCTGTACAAAATAGACTATGTAAATTTGTTATGATCAGGTGAGAAGGGAGAATATTGACTTCACTCTTTTTAACACCTCTCTCAGTCGGTTGCAACAAATATTTTTATTTCTCTTTAGCATGAAGCTATATCACACCTCAATTATGATGTGGAGGTGTCAGTGTTGGACTGGGATGGACATGGTCAGAAATAACATGACACCAGGTTATAGTCCAACAGTTTTATTTGAAAACACAAGCTTCCATAGCCTCAGTCCTTCTTCAGGTGTTAGGAAAACTAAGGCTCCAAAAGTCTGTGTTTTCAAATAAACCTGTTGGACTATAACCTGGCGTCCTGTGATTTCTGACTTTGCACACCTCAATTAGAGCTTGGTTAAGTAGATCAAAATGGAGGAGCCAATTCTAAGGTTTACTTGAATGCAATAAAATAGAATTTCACCATCTACTACGGGGGGTGAGTTTTCAATTAATAATGCTTGCCCCAAATTCTCTCATCATTGACTTTTGGGGTCAATGAAAGAGGCAAGCAGAGTGGCTTTGCATTCTTGCTTATAAATCCATTTTTCCTGGTCTCTGCTGAGAAGCAGCTGTTGACAAAGGTCCATTTGTATATTCCTGAGTCTGCTCATTGATCTTCCAGGCTGGCGAAATAGCAGGCGAGCAGGCGAGCCTTTCATTACCCATTATATGAAATTATCATGCATATACAGATTAAACAGGAGATACAGATCTAACATTCTTGATGCTTCGCTGAGTAACAGTGCATCTTGATATAAATGTTCATTGTGATTTAGCTGGTTTTGTGTATTTCAAATAGATTTGCATTAATCTGGCATCAGGTGATCACACAAACATTTTAGGTCAGTATTTTTCCTTCTTAATATCATGTTTAATCTACAAAAGATCTCCAGTATAACAATGAGATGACTGGTTGAATATTGATAATCAATTTTACATTATGATTGCAACAATCTGTCATTCACTCAGAGGCATGTATTTGCATTTCACAGCAAGAGTCACTGGATCGGTAAAAGTGAAATTGCCATAATCACAGAGGACCATAGGGCTGCTCTTTCAATAAAGAGAGACAACTGAGTAAAGATTGTAGCAAGGTCAGCCAGCTAGACCTCACAGAATATGAGTTCCCTGATTGGGGCTGTTAATCTGGTCCAATCAGGGAGCCTTGGCTGACGTAAAAGGGTGAATATCAGGGATAATGAGCCCGGAATGCCTGGCTCAGTGAGAGGCAGCGCTATTGTCAAAGGCTATGCATTTGTAAATAAAAGGTGATTGGTGTTGGGATGCCAGCCTCTGAAGAGTTATTTCAGACCGATGGTAGTTTAACCTGAGGGTCACCACACCTCAAACATGGGGAGAGGTTGAGAAGACAAGACTTTTATGGCAACATCAACTGGTGTGGGAATTTAATCTACGTTGTCACTGTCATCTCGGCCTATCGGCTCAGACCAAGTGTAGTTCTTGGCCTTTTGGCTAAGGCCACTTGGCTGCGATCACGTGCTGGGGCTTTTGCCTCAGTGACGGGACCATTTGTGTGGGAACAACAATTTAAATACCCCTCCCCTCTGCATCACATACCGGCCATCCAATCTAAGTGACCACCCTCCACTGGATAAACAATAGATGAATTCCTATTTGTAAAGAAGAAATGATAAGGGCAGTTGTGAAACAACAACCTGAGTTGAACTGTGCCATTGTGCCTTAAACCACAACTGGTTGAATTCTAGCTACAACTGCTGTTTGTTGGTAATGACACGTCATGCAGTACTGCATTTCGAAATGTAACTTGAACCCAGAGTTAAGTCTCAGTAGATTGAGATTCTGCAGAAAGAAGTTACGGTCTATTTTGCATCTGAGCCACTTGGACCTTTATAGTTAATTTACACTGCAGAAGCTTAAAGGGAATTTGAAAATGGGTGGCATAAATACATCATAAATTAATTTAGAGGTGAAAATTGGCGTGCTCTTGCAAACCCACTCAGCAATCACAGCACCTTTGTCGAGGAATGTACGATTGCATCAGAAATCTAATATTGCCCACTTTTTCTGTTTCAATCAGTTTCATAAATTGAATTTTCCAAGTAACAAGGCCTAAACCGACAGCAATTAAGGTGTGATTTCACAAACTGTACTTGTGTGTGAGAGAAAAATGATTCTATGAGCTAAGCTGCAATTGTCTAAGTGTAAAGTGAAATGGCTCACCACGTGGAGTGACAGTGCATGAATATTAGGAGATAACTTTATTCATGCTAAATATTATAATTAGAACTCATACCGCAAACCTGGGGAGTGAGTGGAGTTAAAAGGAGAAACTATAGTTTCAACTGAGCTGTCTTTTTAAACATTATTGCAATTCCAATTGTTCACAACACATGAAAAAAAATCATTGGTTCTTTGTTGATAATATGAGAAGTGTCCAGAAACCAAAGAAGGTGCAAAGTGATAAAAAGATCATGAAAAATGAGTTGAAACCCAAAATTAGAACCTGAATTGTTCATGGTTTGAAGTATTGTCACAGAGTCAGGATGATCCCAAGGACAGTACGGGGCTGAGCTGATATTGAATGAAGAAATATAGTAATGATAACAGCCACGGACTAATAATCCAGAGGCTCAAGCTAATACTTTGACAACATGGGTTCAAATCCCACATGGTAGCTGGAGGAATTCAAACAAACTTAAATCTCGAATTAAATGGTCAGTAATGGTGGCCATTGTTCACTGTGATTACAAATCCATCTTGATCACAAGTTTGCTTTAGGGCAGGAAATCTGCCATTTTTACCTAGTCTGGTCTGCATTCTGTGACTCTGGACCCACAGCAATGCTGCTGACCCTGCAATGGCCCAGCAAGACACCTATCCCTAGAAATGAAAACAGGGAGAGACTGTTTGGAGGGAGTTGGACTGGGACATCAGTAACTCCAGTCCCCATGAAGTCTAGTAGCATTGAGTCAAACATGGGCAAAGAAACCTTCTACTTATTACCACGTAAGCCACACAAACCCATCTCTACCTCACAGTCCTTGTGAAGAGAAAGTCCTGTCTTTGCTTTGAGGGTATCCTCCATTATGTTCTGTGACAATACTACTTTGGTACAATATGAAAAGATGTCAAACAGATCTAACAACTTAAACTGGGCATCTATGACGTGCTGTTGGCCACCAGCAGCAAAGAATTACAGTCAACCTCAATCTGTAACCTCATGGCCCATCATATGCCCAATTCTGCTATTGCCATCAAATCAGGGAACCAACCCTGGATCAATGAAGAGTGCAGGAAAGCATGCCAGGAGCAGTACCAGTGATACTTAAAGGGGAGGGCTCACCCTGCATGGACAAACAACTAAAAGAGCACGCAATAACAAAAGTTAAGTGATCTTACAACCAATGGATTGGATCTAAGCACTGCAGACTGCACATCCAGTCATGAATGGTGGTGGACAATTAAACAACTTTTGGAATACTGTGTTCAACTCTGGTCTCCCTGCTATAGGAAAGATGTTAAACTTAAAGGGTTCAGAAAAGATTTATAAGGATGTTACCAGGTTTGGAGGGTTTGAGCTATAGGGAGAGGCTGAATAGGTTGGCGCTTTTTCCCCTGGAGAATCAGAGGCTGAGGGGTGACCTAATAGAGGTTTATAAAATCATGAGGGGCATGGATAGCCAAAGTTTGTTTCCCAGGATATGGGAGTCCAAAACTAGAGGGTATAGGAACTCAATGACTCTACAACTGAAAGTTGGAGCAGGTTCCACAACTATCCCCAATGTTAATGATGATGCAGCCCAACACATCAGTGCAAAAGGCGATCCTGAAACATTTGCATCCATATTCAGCCAAAAGTGCTGAGTAGGTGATCCATCTTGGGCTCCTCCAGAAGTCCCCAGTACCACAGATGCCAATCTTCAAACAATTCAGGTCTTGTGATATCAAGAAGCAGCTGAAGGTACGGGAAACAAGTACTGACAACATTACACAAGCACTAAAAGCTGGTACTCCTCCACTGCTGCAACCCTGGCCAGATTTTTCAGAACAGCTACAACACTGGCATCTACCCAGGAATGTGTACACAAAAAAAACAGGACAAATCCTACCTGGTCAGTTCCAGCCCCAACTGTCTACCCTTTAAAACCGAAACTAAAGTTCTCTCTATTTTTTTCAACTTAAAGTGAACAGAAAATACAGCTTCCTCTGCTCTTTTAAACAGAAAGTCGACACTGTCTCCATCAAACACTCCCATGACAAAGTCAGCACAGAGTTAGATGAAGAGTAAAACATCTACTCTTTTAGTTAAATGTCCCCTCACTCTTTTAAACTTTGAAAGTAAAGCTTCCTCGACGCTGTCCCCATCAAACACTCCCAGGGCAGGAACAACACAGGGTTAGATACAAAATAAAGCTTCCTTTCCACTTTTAAATGAAAAGTAAAGCTACCTCTACTCTTTTTAAAAATGGAACAGAAACTTATTAAATTAAAATAATGTCACTGGGCTGATGATGCAGCCCAGCCCCTGCAGCGTCCACTAGTTTCTAAAGGCCTCTGTAGTGTTGGTGAGCATGGTGTGTTCTTTCTCTATCCTAGTATGGACATAACCGCGAAAGAGGGGCAGACAGTCAGGAACAACAAGCCCGTCCATGGCCCGTTGCCTGGACTTGTTGATAGCCACCTTGGCCAAGGTCAGGAGCAGACCCACGTCCAGCGCCCCACACACTGGGTGCCCATAGATCAAGAGTGTGGGACTGAAGTGCAACCAAAATTTAAGGAGCATCCCATTCAAAAAACCCAAAAAGGGGCCGCAAGTGGAAACAAGGTATATATGAAATATCTTTTCCTCCAAGTCACTAAAACTATACATGGCACATCAGCGGTGAAGTTACTTAATGTCTGATGGCTCAGGACTGCCGCATGCAGTACTCTCCATCCCAAGTATGAATGCCCACAGCTCTCCCTCTTAATCAAGGCTCAGTTCTTAAAACCAACAAAATAGAACCAGGTCCTAAAACTTGTCCACCAAACAGAGCTCTTGCAGATAGTGGTCCTCCCTAGGTATTCTCCTACACATATCTGCAGTGGATCAGATTTGAACCCGGGCCTCCTGGTCTGGAAGTAGGGGCATAACCTCTGCTCCACAATGTATCTTTTCCAACTCTGTTTGCTTCATCATCAGCAAGGTGATGGAAAGGGTCAACAACAGTTCTTTCAAGCAGCACTTGCTCAGCAATAACCTGCTCCTAACCTCATTCCAGACTAACATGGAATGATGTCACTGAGTGCCCCAATATCAACATCCTCAGGGACTTACTATTGACCGGAAACTGAACTTGGTCAGCAATATAAATACTGTGGCTACAAGAGCACATCAAAGTCTACAGAATGCATGTTAACTCATCTCCTGTCTCCCCAAAGCCTGCCCACCACTTACAAGGCGCAAGTCAGGGGAATGATGGAATACTCTTCATTTTCCTGGATGTGCGCAGAAACAACACTCAAGAAGCTCAAGACCATCCAAGGCAAAGAGCTCATTTGACTGGCATCTCATACATCACCTTCAACATTGACTTCCTCCTCCATCACCAATGCACAGGGGAGAATCCCTACAATATGCACTGCAGCAACTCACCAAAGCTCCTTCAACAAAACCAAACTCATGAACCCTACCACTTAGATGTGGTGGCAGCAAATGCACAGGAGCATTATGACCCACTAGATCCTCTTCAAACCACATATAATCCTGACATGGGACTATTTCAACGTTCCTGCATGGTCGCTGGGTCAAAATCCTGGACCTCCCTTCCTAACAGCACTGTGGATGTACCTACCTCCCCATGAAATGCAGTGATTCAAAAGGCACGTTCTCAAGGACAATTAGGAATGGACAATAAATGTTGGCCTACCTAAAGATCTATGATCCCTCTAAATTTTCCTGCCACTGCATGGAACTCTGAGGTCCATGCATGGCTACAGCTTCCGAAACTAGAGGTCCACACAGACTAACCCAGCTAGAACACTGCCAATGATGGCCACATCCCATTGACAAATAAGTATTAAAAATAGAGTCAGGGTGAATCTGAGCAGGGTCCGAGGACTGAAAGCATATAAATTAGTTGGGATGAGCGTGAGCAGAATACATACATTAGCTTTTATTTTCGGTTAAACCTCTGTCAGCAGTTTCAGTCATTCCCTGAACACGGACTCAAGGAAAATAATAACAGTGATCATTTTCACATATTTTCTACAAGAATTGCGTGTGGAAATTTTCATCAAAAAGTGACAGAAACAATGGAGATGTATCGATGTCCACGCAATTTACTTATATAGCACTAACTTTATTCCCTTTTTCTAAGCTACAAATATCAATGCAACTGCTTGACCATAACAAAGGATGCATAGAGAATCCTTTTTGTGCACTCGTATTTACTGACATATACAGTCAATTGATGACTGGTTATTGCCTACAAAAACACTGAAGTCATTATTCATCCTGCAATTTCCCAAGCAAGGCAGACCAAAAAATTCATCACAGGGACTGATTTTAAAAATACATCAAGCACACTCTTCAGAGTTACTTTTGAAATAAACAAATAAATCAGCATGCAAAAATTAAATATTCCCAGTTTGTGCTTCCATAAGTAAAAATATTCTCACCTACTGGGCTCTCTTGTTGGAAATTTTTTTTAAACTTAATTCTAGCTTTTCCTGAAATTGTTGCCCCTGGTGGACGGGTCTAGTTCCAAGCTTCTTACAGGTTTACAATTGCTCACTAATGTCAAGATTCTTCAACAGACAGAGTTTATTGACATCAAAGTGCAGTCCAATCATGCTCTGCACATTCCAGCAGATGTGTACTGTGTGTGACAATCCTGGATGTTCACCAGATTGGGAGATGTCCACCTCTTCTCGCTTTCACCTCCCCTGATGCCTTAGTTCTTTGCCGACCTGAAGCTGGGATCAGCTAACTCAAGAAAGACTGAAAGGGGATCCTGATCATCATCCCGATGAGTTAGGGCTTTGAACAGTTCAGTAACAAATTTGCCTTCTTCCGGATGCACCATGCCCTATGATGCCCACTTGTTGTATCTTGACTCTTGCCACAGGCAGAAGTGCTTGCTATTCATGTCATTGTGTAACTGGGAGTAATCAACCCAACGTTTCAGGGCAATCATTGATGAAGCAAGTAGTTAAACAACTGAATGGGGGTAATCGATTACTGAATTGACTGGATCAGTGATTGATCAGTATCAATTTTATCAATATAACGGAACAGAAGTGGATCCTGTGGTGTAGTGGTAGTACTCCTACCTATGCTCCAGTGGTTCTGATTTCAAGTTCCACCTGACTTATAGTTGTATCATGTCAGAACAGGTTGATTTAAAATATCTCTTAGAGAAGAAAACAATTGAGGCCCATGTGTGGAAGGAGCAGTAAAACTGTATACTTGATAAACTCAACGTGTCATGGTTTCTCTCTCACCAATGGGCTTGGATCCAGATTGACATTGATGATATTCCATCAGAACATCATTGAGTCTGTCATATAAGGTGTCAGTATGCTGCAGCCATACAGGAGATTGTCTCATAAACTTTCAAGTTAATGGTTATAGATTGGAAAAAGGGGAGATGCAACAAAACCTGGGTGTCCTTGTATACCAGTCGCTGAAAGTAAGCATTTAGGTGCAGCAGGTGGCGAAGACAGCAAATAGTATGTTGGTCTGCACAGTCAGGAGCCGGAATGTCTTGCTGCAATTGTACAGGGCCTTGGTGAGACCACACCTGGAGTATTGTGAGCAGTTTTGCACTCTGTATCTGAGGAAGGATGTTCAGGCCAATGAAGGAAGTGCAATGAAGATTTACCAGACTGATTCCTGGGATGGCAGAACTGAAGTATAAGAAGAGATTGGATAAGTTATAAGAATGAGGAGGGATCTAATAGAAACCTGTGAAATTGTAACAGAACTAGATACAGTAAATACAGAAAGGATGTTCCCGATGACTGGCAAGTCCCGAACCAGCGCTAACAGTTCAAGAATACAGGATAGGCAATTTAGGATTAAGATAACAAGGTATTTCTCCATCCAGATAGTGGTGAGCCTGTGGGATTCTCTGCAACAGAAAGCAGTTGAGGACAAAACATAGAATATTTTCAAGAAGGAAATAGATATAGTTATTAGGGTTGAAGGGAAAAAAGGTTGTGGGGAGAAAGCTGGAAAAGGGTATTAGGTTGGATCATATTGAATGGTGGAACAAGTCTGAAGGGCTGAATGGCCTATGCATGCTCCTATTTCCTGTGTTTCTATGTTTCACTTTATTCAAATTTGATACCATGCTGACTTTAGTCATGCTTGGGTGATCACCGAAGCACACATGCTTCCTCTGTCAATGCAAATCTTGCATTCTTGAATCACATGATCCCTGGACTCCCAAAACAGCATTCAGGTTAAGTGGTCTAACACACAGGGGTTCATAACAGCATGGGCATGGTATTCACAGCAACCGTCACAACCTGGAAAATCTTTCATCCTGTATGAATCCATACCAATTGTAAAATTTATTCCATTATGTTAGTTCAGAATATGATTCTGCCAAGTTGTACAAATTCCGAACAAAGAAAACTAAAGAACTGTGGATGCTGCAAATTCGAAACAAAAACAGAAATTGCAGGGAAAATGCAGCAGATCTGGCAGCATCGGTGGAGAGAGAGCAGTGTTAACATTTCGGGCCCAGTGACCCTTCTTTAGAATTGATTGCAGCTAAGAAAAGGTTGGTATATATGCTGAAGATGGGGTGGCGGGAGTGGCGAGGAGTAAATGATAGGTGGAGATGAAGCCCAAAGAGAGAGAAAACAACAGTTAGATGGACAAAGGAGTGCATAAAGGTCAGTCTGGGAGAACGAATAGCTACTAATGGGGACTATTAGTAGCTGACAATGGAATGGTTGTGGGAACAGTCCATGTGATGACAAGGCCTGGAGTGTGGGGGTAAGGACTTTGGAGAAGGTGCTTTTGAACTCAACATTGAGTCCCAAAGGCTGCAGGGTTCCAAGCAGAAATGAGATGCTTTTCTTCCAGCTTGTACTGAGCTTGAAGACAGGGGAAGTATATATGTTTGGTGTGAAGAACAAGCTTGACAGATCAAACATTCTTTCATGTTCATATTTCCATGCTTTAGGAAACTCAGATCTCAAAATCTGTTGAGGCTGCAGCCATTTCGTAAATGAATAACTTTAGTCTGACTGTTCAGTATTGTTGGTAGAAGTTCACCAGCCATCATGTCTGTAATGCATGGGTGCTCAGGGTGAATGGCAGAAGCAACTGTTACACATCTTTGTACAAGCAGCTAGAGTGCCTAACAACTGATTCAGATCAGCTTGTCAGAGGGAATATGTATTCTGCATCATGACACCCGTGTCACATGCATCTCGGCAAGAAACTTTTAAAAGGGTGGCTAGTTTCATAGCAACAAAAAGTTATTTTTTAAAACAATGTAAAAATATGGGGCTGGGAAAAGCAGGTGTTTGAAGAGCACAAGTTGGCTCCAAGTTGGCACGTCTCCACACCCCTCCAGTAAAGCATCCCAATTGGTCGGATGATTCTGTCAGAGAGTCTATTGCAGAATGCTTCATCACCAGAAATTTCCAAAAGTACAATATGTAGCTTGGTTGGTGGGAAGAAAGATCCTCCCCATCAGATCATTTTTGCATATGTAGATTTTCAGGGCCCCTAAATGTCACACAAGGTGTTTTGCTGGGAAAGGTGGGTTATCTACCTCCTGCTGACATGTGCTTTTGCAAAGCAGGTCTGTAAAGAGACATAACGGTTTTGTTCATCCTGAGCATCTCTGTGCTCTATGGGCTCTTCATAGGAATATACAATGAAAGAATCATCAACTGTGACTGAAGGACCATTGTGAAAGTTGTCTTTTGGTCTTCCAGTGCAAAAATATTATCCAGCACCAAGGGGTTTTGCACAGTTTCCAGGCTGTCAGTGCATTGTTGGAGGTGGACCTTGGATTGCATTCCTCAGCACATAGCCATAGACCTTGAGATGTGCTGGTTTATGTAATTTATTCATGGATAACTCTTTGTAGTGCAAAACTGGCAAGTTTCAGGCAGGGCTGGCAAGTCATTCACCCAGCTGATATTCCTTTTATTTTCGAAAACAATTAATTCATAAAAGTACATTACTTAAATGTTCACCATTGACATTATTTCGGGCACAAACCAAATCAGTTTATTCCAATTCTACATATTACTACACTTACAATTACAACCTGAAGGATTCCCATCCCCCATTTTTTGGCCTCTCAGCATATAGTTGTGAACTAGCGAATGTGCCAATCTGCACCTCCAACAGTGCACTGAGAGACTGGAAACTGTGCAAAATCTCTGGGACAGAATCTTTAACATTGGATGTAAATTGCAAATATCACACGACTGCAATTGTAGTGAGGCACCTCACGGTAACCACATCTTCTACAGAAAAGACTTGAACTACATTGCATTTTCAGCAATGCTCAATCTGCACAGTCATGGAATGTAATCCAAAATTTATGGTTTGTAGCACATTTTTGGAAAAAAATTGAATAAGTCATTTCACCAACTATCCTACAGTGAGGGACTGGAGCTAGTGTGAAAACCCTCAGGCCACTTACACATGAGAATGCTTGAAATTAAATACAAGTCATAAATACAGTTCCTAATTGTAAATGTGGCAAATGCCACATTATGAAATAAATTAATATGTACTGCAATCAATTAAACGTATTATTCAGAGACAATAGGTACTGCAGATGCTGGAGAATCCGAGATAACAAGGTGTAGAGCTGGATGAACACAGCAGGCCAAGCAGCATCATAGGAGCAGGAAAGCTTGACGTTTCGGGCCTAGACCCTTCATCAGAAATGGGGGAGGGGAAGAGGGTTCTGAAATAAATAGGGAGAGAGGGGGAGGAGGAGAGAAGATGGATAGAGGAGAGGATAGGTGGAGAGGAGGCAGACAAGTCAAAGAGGCGGGGATGGAGTATTATTCAAACTGTTCTGCACTTCTACAAAATTTTACGATTGAAACATGCTTTAAAAAAAACAAAAATGTTTAAAGCCATTTAACCAGCAGTTGCCTCAGGACACCTAGCAAGTATCCCCAGTGTAATTTAAGTACGTCGATGTTACTACCCGTTCTGGCACAGAGATGACAGATTCATTTCCTGAGCCCAGTGCATGCTAGTATTATCATGGCACATTCAACTGCAACCTCATAATATTTTTGCGTAAACAGAAGAACAGCAAGTTGTAGTAAGGATACTCTAACACTGAAAATTTCCTTGGTTCTTTACAGAGGACTAAGGAAACGAAATGAGTGAAACAAATAAGGTATATAAAAATAGAGGAAAAGCAAACTTTGATTTCATTCTGTTTACATAGCAATCCACTTGGACAGGTTCTTAACATCCTAAATCAAAAACATGCTCCACCCAACATCATGTTTAAAAGTTCCATTTTGCAATCTTTACTGCATAGATGGTTATCTATGTGGTGGAAGACAGGAGAAATACATGAAAAATTATATGCATGGGAGTGGAAGCAAGTGATTTGCATCAATGCTACTTGGGTCTATGGAATATACCTTTGTTTTGAAGGTGTTGGGAATTCCCAAAAGTTCTCAGCCAAGAATGTGCTGAGAAAAAATAATACAGGTTTGTCAAGTGTTAAACTAAATTCATTAAGAAAATAAAAGGTAACTGAAATGGGAGAGGGGAAAAGCAGGAGTTTCAGTCACAAAGTGGTAACTATTTGAAAATGTGCGCATTTTCTGTTCAGAATACTCCTGTAATACTATTGTTTTGGTCATTAAACCTTAATAATCAACACTAAAAATTTATGGAAAACATCAATTTTAAAAATATTATTGGTTAGAATATGTGCATGTTACATGAGCCAGGAACTGAATTTTTAAAAGAATCTAGCTCAACCGCCTGACGGTCTTTCTTCATTAACAAAGAAGTTTAAAAACTTCAGAAAAAGAACTATCTTCTGTGGCCTGCTGCAGATTGACGAAGTGCAGAAGCTCATTAGACTGAAATGGTCTATTTGCATATTTTATTTTTAATCAGACCATCTGTTCGAAGTTGGTGCGACTTGAGTAATTATGATGGAGAAATGGAATATCTCACCATAGCTTTCTGAACCTCGTCAAAGCCTCTAGGTGGATGGGCAGAGTTTAGCGATATGGACCAGTGCGTTTTAAAATCTAGCCTGAAAGCCAGAAACCAATTAAAAGCTCTGCTAATACGCCCAGTGCTGTGCAGCAGCAGGTTAACAGGAGTGATGGTGGGATTTTTGGATGAATACCTTGAATAACTTTAATTTGACTGTGCACAAGTGCTAGGGACCTCAGTTACCAAAGGAACTCATCCTTGACATTTGCTGCTGTAAAAATTATGGAAGTTGGAGCCTGAAGGAATTCTCATGAATTCACTAAATCACTATCAAACTTCTGATTTCACAATCCTGTCAATGATCATTAATTTGAATGTTGAAAACTGTTATTTTTCTGATATTTGTTGTAGGTACAATATATCAGAAGCTCGTCATTGAACTGAAACTATCTTTATATTTAAGTTGGCATTGTGGATGGGCCTAAAGTGTGTATGTGCTGGCTGATCCTGCAGCATTGCCAACGGTTAACAAGTTCAGTGCAGACACTAAAATAATCCTTTTGAAAACATAGAGCTTTATGTGGAAGCCTGCTGTTCTCTTGTACATTTAGCAGTAAGATAAAAGTGGACACTTTGCTCAGAACATCACAGGGCCAGCATTCCTTGCTGGCCTGTGCCCAAGCTCACAGCAAGCAAAGCAGTTGATGTGTACTCAATCAGACCATCCCTTAACGCATAGGCTGTTCCTCCACCAGACTGGAGCAGCCGTGTGCTCCATTTACGTGATATCTTGTAATTGGGCAAAAGCCCACTCTCTAGAGGAAGCAGATTCATGCACATGAATTAGGTTAGCAGACCTGAAAGACCTGAAGCAGATTAAAGGCACATTGCTGTCCTGCCTGGCTGCTGTCAAGATGGGTTAGATTCAATATCACTACTTCTGTTTCTTGAATATCGCTGAACAGAGATATGTTGCTGAAGCTTTATGTGATGCGCTCTTCAAGACAGGTGCAGTAATGTCAAATTTCAAATGATCACAGCAAGTTACATCACAGAAGAAAAGGGTGCTGGTTAATAGCAAGATGATTCTGATTTACCAAAACATTGCCACGCAGCGAACAACAGGGGAACTCTTGGCTCTCCAGGCTCCTGCGTAATTCAAAGAAGGCACAAAGCTTGAACACATTCTTTTTGTTTGCAGTCCAAATCAAATGATGAGCATCAGACAAAAACCTTCAGCAAAGGATCCGTCTTCCGCAAGATTCAAGTTTTGTACTACAAAGTTACTAGTTCTGTCTAGCTATATTTGATCTGATTTAACTGTCTTACAGCATTTGGTCTTATCAATTGTGTTATCTGGTTCAAGTTACCCTTGGGTTGTTGCTGAGTGCAAATTAGTCACTATACTTTGCCACATAATAAGTCCATACACATCAAGAACACTTCATTGGCTGCAAAGTGTTTTGGGGCATTATAAGATCAAAAAAGACACTTCAGAAGCGCAAGGTTTTTTTTTCTCTCTTGTAGTGAATTAGCTGGTTATATCAAGCAATGTTTGTGGAAGATGTGGATGCCCTGCTTTCAAAGGCAATTACTAATAAGCACCTGCTTCAGGAAGTCTAGGAAAGAAAAGCGGTGATGATTCTTTGATTACAGCCTGGGTATTTGGCAGCCCTTTTGTATGATAAGATGATTATCATCAGAATGACTGTTAAAGATATAAAACATTAGCTACCACCGTAGCACAAATACGATTGGGTTGAAACTCAGCTAGGCTGCCATAATATGCTGCCTTGTCCACTTATTTCCAAAATGCTCTCATCTTTTATCCCCCAGCATCCAAAACTGAAATGGATTATATTCCTCCATTATTGCTTCCTTCCTGACTAGCAGGTGCACTTAATGACCTTCTTCGGATTTATCTTATTTTCTCTTTTGCTATTTCAAACCTTTAAGTTATCCTGCAATTATAAAAGATATTCAAAAGAAAACTAAATGCATATCAGCAGTAAATGAGGCAAATCGAAAACAGAAAAAGACCTGCAAAAAGAAAAGCCAAGTTACTAATAACTAACTTTTATTACCACTGATTTTGAGTGTGTAACTTTTCACTAGAAAAGAAAACTGAAATGGGAAAAAGAGGAAAGGGGAAGGAGAAGACCGAAGAGGCAGAGAATCAATGGAGATTTCTATCACGTGAGTGAAACTGCCTGCTAATTGATGAATAAGTGCCTATTAGATAAGGTCACCATTCAGGTGAGTCAAATACATATAAATGACTAAACTACATTCAAATCAGGGTGAGAAGACTTGTGATTGGTCCAAGCAAAGAAAGTCAGACAAACTAAAACAGCCATCAGAACTTTAAGCAGAAAATATTGGCAAAATGTGCAAGGTCAACCAATCCTGGGAAGAGGGGTAGCTCAAAAAACTGTTGGCATAGGGTCTTGCCTTCACAATTTCTGATGAAGGGTTTATAACCCAAATATCAACCCATTTCTTTACCCATAGATTGTCGAAACAATACATACAGCCCTAGGACACAATACAGTTAAGGGAAAAAAGGGGAAAAAAAAATTGGCTAGAATTTGAGAAACACAGAAACAAATTGGTTGAGGCATGGAGTTTTTCTCAGATCTAGTTGAGGAGCTCGGTAATGAAAAAAAACTCTGCTACAATCTCATCACCAGTGGCAATGTCCAATTACAATACTACAGGCTTACATTGTCAGTTTGCATATTAACTGCGCACTATAGGAATTTGTATTGGTAAAAGTTGCTGCTCAGTGCACTTAGCAACATTTCAAATAACAGTTGTTCTCCTGTGGTATGAGAAGGAGTCAAGGTTAAGGTAAGCGCAATCTAAGGCTGGAAATGCTGGTGAGTGCATGATCTAAGCTTGTAGGGGAGAAAACGTCACAATGTAGGGAATGGAGCTCAGGGCTGAACCAGGGAAAGGGTGAGGATGGAAGCTGAGATTCTGCTGGTTTGGGACAGGTACTCTGTCAATAGTGCAGGTGACATACCGTTCCCAGCTCATCCACCTTAGTCAGGCATCAAGTCCTTTTCATATGCAAATGTTCATTTCCAATCAAATTCAAGTTTCTGGGTGGGATATCAGTCACAACCTCATTTTTGTCAAGCTCTCACTTCTAAATTTCACCAAGCCTATCCATCCTTGGCCCAGGAATCGAACTGAGCTGTTTATTGCTTGCAATGATCATGATCGGTCATGATTGAGATATTCCTGATCTCTCTCTCTCTCTCTCTCTCTCTCTCTTCCCACATAATTTTTAAAAAATATATTGTTCACTATATCAACCAGACTACCAGATGAAATATTAGCTGATTTCTCTTTCAGGATGTATCAATGCTTCTGTGTATTTGCAGTCATGTTTTTATTTATTATTTCCAGTATAAACTATTTTACTTTTTTTAAAACTATTTTAATCTAAACCTGAAAAGAACAAATTACTTTTAGTCAGTTAACCAAGGGGGGCCTATTTCTAGAAAAAGAATCAAAGTCATTGATATGTTTCAACATGTTGATCATGCAGATTACTGTAATCCCTCTCTCTCTCCCCCACAAGCTAACACCAAGTTGTTTTTCACAGTGCACAGGGAACAGGGGGCTAGGTTCAAAACTGGAACAAGGCTTCTGTGATTGCAAAGGCAGCATAGATGGAATGCAGGCAAGGTTGTGCATGAAACAGCTGAGTGGACTATTAGAAAGCCTTATCCTGCTGTGTTGCATGTATTGCACATAAACCAACATCCGTAATGGAGCTCACCATACACACAAAATTTGTTCTATCAAAGTACAGTTACTCTGTACAACTAATTACAACACTATTTTTGTAACACTCATATGGCAGCCTTGGGGATTTAATGAAATGTTCCTTTAATAATTAGCAATTAGCACATAGCCCACAAGGATAAGCAAGGACGAACAGGATGTTCCTCAGCCGATTTCATCATGCAGTAAAACACAGCCACTTTCAGTGAGTAAACCCAGCTATTTCCAATGAGTGGGACTTGTTTAAACATTCTCCCTAACAATAATCAGATTGTTCGCCATAAAAACCTTAACTCTCCTGTCAGGGTGTCATGAAACATGCATCACCACGAAGCTATAAAAAGTTCATGTTGATGGAAAAGAAAATTACTGATAAGCAGTAATTAATGGAAAATATTCTATTGCAAATGGTAGGATTCGAAGAAATATCTGCAAAACTATAAATTATGCTTGAAATGGGCCATATTTTAGCCATATTTGATTTAACCAGAAGATCTCTATAGAAAATAATGCAATTCAGAAAATGTTTGAACAAGGATACATAAAGCGAACAAGTCTGTTGAAATGGATAGTGAGATGTGCAGGGCTCCATGCAGTGGAGTTGAAGGCTAGTTCAGCCAATATTTCTGTCAGATTGTG
The DNA here is from genome assembly GCA_024137785.1 of Ginglymostoma cirratum. Classification (NCBI taxonomy): domain Eukaryota; kingdom Metazoa; phylum Chordata; class Chondrichthyes; order Orectolobiformes; family Ginglymostomatidae; genus Ginglymostoma; species Ginglymostoma cirratum. The sequence goes on from JAHRHZ010000032.1 coordinate 5,059,829, forward strand.
AAAGAAATCTGCACTAAATCATCTGCGTGGATACATTAATAGGCATTGGAATCCTCTTCTTTCCACAGTTGAATACCCTGCTTGTGTTTTTCCCCCCTCTCAGAAGATATTTTGGATTTAGTTTTTTTATTTTTAAAGAATCTCCCTCACAGTCCTCTTCCTCTCACCTCACTTAACCCGAATGTAGTAATGTTTCATGGGTGAAGATCAGAGGATTATGTACCTCTGAAATGTTACCATGTTCAGGTGAAGCGGAGTAAGAAGAAAACTGTAAGGAAGAATTTAAACAAAAGATAATCCAGAAGGTCTTCTGAGCTGCGCCCACTTTTCTGTCATCTTTTCTGGAAGGAAACTTAGATTTCCCGTATTTCTTCTACAATATGTACAGCAGAAATTATTAATATTCATTCAAATTTTTTTAAAAAACACCAAAAAATTAAGGTTGTGACAATGACTTTGCAAAACTGGAATAGGCATTACTTAACCAGGAAGCCAATGGACATTAGTCAGAACAGAGGTGATGAGTGAATGGAACATGGTATGGGTTAGGACACAGTCTGCAGAATTTCAGATGATCTTAAGTTTACAGAGGGTAGAACATCAGGGTCAGTCAGATTGTGTTGGGATAGTCAGGTCGAGAAGTAACAAAGGCATGAACAAAAGATTCAGCAGTGGATCTGCAGAGGTGGGTGATATTAGGGAGGTGGAAATACACAGCTTTAATGTGGGTGTGGACACGGTTAGAAGCACATTTCAGGGTGAAATAGTCGATACTTGTGAGACAGAGGAGGAGAGGTCAAGTGACATGCAGGTGGGGAGGGCACTTCAAATAGGATGTACACCTATCCCACAACCATACCATCCTTGAGCAGTGCCCCATAATGCATGGAGGAAAGCAGGCAAAACCAGCAGCCCACCACCATATTTAAGTAAGCTATTCAGAATTAATTGGGTTTAAAAGCTCAATTGACCCCATTGTTATGATGCCTACACTATAATATGGTTGACAATAGGTAAGAGGGTGCAACCCTTTTTATTTGAATACATTTTTTAAAAAGGCAAGAAGGTAAAGGGGTTCGATCTTTGGTTGGATACCCTTTGTGCGTGGGGACACTCCTCCTTCACAGAAGACAGCAACCTCTACTTCCTCCCTCTGCCACCCCTTAATCTGTCTACAAAGAAGACCCTGAGCTTCCAGTTGCCTGCCGTTTCAACACACCACCATATTCCTTGTCTAACACCTCTGTCTCAGGCTTACTGCAGTGCTTCAGTGAAGGTCAGTGTGAGCTGGAAGAAGTGTCTCATTTTCCACTTGGAGACCCCTGCAGCCTTCTGGACTCAATATCGAGTTCAACAACTTTAGTTCTTGAGCTCTCTCATGTCCTTGCGACAACCTACACACACCAGGCCTCGTAGTGCATATTCTGCCGTTACACACAATCCATTGTTGACCATTAACAGTCCCCATTAATAGCTATTAACCCTCCTGGCCGAATCATTAACCACTCCTTTATCTCTCCAATTGTTCCTCTCCCCCTTTGGGCTCTATCTCCAACTATTGTTCACTCCTTACCTCCTCCCTCCACCCTATTTCTGCATATAAACCGATGTTTTCCTAGCTACCATCAGTTCTGTGGGTCACTCAATTCAAAACGTTAACTCTGATTTCTCTCCACAGATGCTGCTGGACCTGCTGAACTTTTCCAGAAATTTCGGTTTTTTGCCCCTAAACTGCTCCCTCACTGTGCAGTGCCCCTGACTAACCTGGGCATGGGATCCACTGGGGCTTTCATTCTGGAACTGGTTGCAATCCCAGAAGCATCAACCACCAAGTCCTTGGTTTTGCAGACTGCCATGTTCCAAGGTCCAGGACTACGTGCTGAGGGATGCACTAAAGCTTAGTGCAGCTGCTGCCAAGGCGCAGTGGGAAAGACCACTGTCTGAGGTCTTCTTGTTAAAGGTAAATGGGAGTCTGTCCAGTTATCCGACTATCCCAGTGTCTAAAATATATGTAAATATTAGCATTGTATGTATAGGAGAGTTTTTTTTTTGGATAGAGTCAAAGCCCAATGTTTTGTTGTTTACTTGATATGCAACTGTACAGACCAAACTGCATTTATGACAATGTATATATACAAAGAGATTTTTTTATGAATAAAATATGTTTTTGAAACAAAATAAAGCTGTTGGAGCTGCTGGCCAATCAGATCCTTCATCTAGGAATGCAAGGCCACAAGCAGTGCATCCTTTTCTTCCACCCTGCTAAATTCTGCCCCAGGGCAGGGGTAACCTTACAGGAGGCTTGGCCTAGTGGTGTAGGGAGGAAAAGGGATGGGAGCTGCAGGGGCAATTGACTGGATGGTCCTTATGTTAGTGACAAAGAAATCCAGAAGCTGGTTTTTGGAGATAGAAAGGTAGAGGTGCCAAAAGGGGAGGGGTTTAAGACAATGACTTGCAGTTGGGAAAAGTAGTCTGGGATCATCTTTGCATTCCAATGAGGAGTTCTGGCAAAAAGGAGCAGGATCAGTGTTTCATGTGGTCTAACTCGATATGGCTATTTCAGTTCTCTACCAGTTATATGAAAAATGTCCATCACCCTTGCACTTAAGATGTGCCTGTACTAAGGGAACTGCTGTGGTGAGGTACAATAATGGTTTTAATGGGAACCAGCACAATGAAGACTGCAAGTTAAGGACACTGCTAGTTGTAAAATGATGTAACGAAAACAATGCAAAGTGTTGGAATTTTGTACAGCAGTGCACAAGTAGGGTAACAGATTTTTCCAGGGAAAACAGAGAAGGAAGTAGAGTTGGTACTTAGGGGGAATTAGGAAATGATTAGAGATGGCTTCATCTGTGGCACATACTTTGGAATTTGCAAGGTCACATGAGATGGTCAAACCAAGGGTGTAGTTGTGAGTGCTCTGTCTTTCTTTCATTCACCACTGGCATGTTAGCTGTTTCCCCAAAGGCAGAGTCTTCAGAGGTGAACAGTTTTGCCATTAACAGAGATCAACTTGTTCACCAGTATCTCTGTTGGAAGCAGAACCTGACTAGTCCAACAATGTGGATTGGCCATGCTAAATTTCCCATAGTGCCCAGGGATGCTTAGGTTAGATGGATTAGACATGGGAAATGAAAGGGTAGGGGAATGGGTCTGGGTGGAGTGCTCTTCGGTGGTGGGGGTGGGGGGGATGTGGACTTCTTGGGCAGAATGGCCTGTTTCCACACTGTAGTGATTCTGTAATCTGTGATCTGAGTATATAGATTGGGTGCACTGCTGTGTTAGATCTTATATTTTGAAAGCTAAAATCTGAAAACGCTTTCAAGGGCAGAGCTTGAATCATGGAGAATACTTCCAGTGTAACCAGCAAGACATAAATCAAAATGAAACAGAGATGGCTCGTCACACAATAGTAAATGGAAACATATCAATACCGAACTATAGGACTGTGAATATGATACTTAGGTGACAAATCAAACAACTAGCTGTGTTGTAAATCAACTGACATTGAAACAGAGTTACATTCAAAGGAAAATGATTGAGGGTTGGAGATATCAAAAAAAAAAATAGGTTTTGGCACAGATACATTCAAGGGGGCAGATTTTAATGTAAGTAGTTCTTATGTTTGGACTTCATGGCATACACACAGTGCACAGCTAAAAACCAAGTGCAATATGGATCATGGAAATACATCCTTATGCCTGAATGGCACTCTTGGCACAAGATGCGAGGACTGGGCACTCCTCTACAGGCAGCTTGCCCAATCGAGGATATCCATTTCAGGCTATCTGCTTCACTGGTTCCCAGGTAGTCCAACACCGTGGTGAGAATGTATTGTTTAGAAACTATCCATTCAGTGATGTTATTACACACCTCTGCAGCAATTGGGAATTGAACCCAGGTCTCTGGGCTCAAAGGTAAGGTCATTATCACCGAAACACAAACTATTGAAGGCAGAGATACCGGTGACTTCTGCGGAGTTGTGGTGGAATTTGGAAGTCACATGCTACTCTGAGGGCTCCATTGGGACACTTTAAGAAAGAACATCAACTTACTTTATCTTCAGCGATCCTGAGGCAAAGACCAAAAGGCAAATGGCACAGATGTAACATCAGCCCTGGCTTTGCCAAAATACTTTATGATGAGCCCTTGGAAAAATGGGCACAATGTACAAGAGAATTTCCACTTCAAAGTCTTTTAGAGGGAGAATAAAAAAATGAACATGATGAATAATCTATGACAATATGGTCAAGATGACAATTATAGAAATAAGCAATGACACAGTGATGGACCACTGCATCAATATTACATAAATTCATTATCTTCATATTGTTCCATCTACCAACACCATGTTCTCCTTCTCAGACACGCAATGTAATCAATTTTTCTTTAATCCTTTGATTTCTCCATATCAAGTCATTGGCATGAAGAGTGGACAATAGGTGCTCTTATAAATCATGATAATACTTCTGTCCCTAAAGATGAAAATTCAAGACACTGTATTGTAATTGGGAACTTCTCAACCACTGTCAAACTAGACCGGGGAATATGCCTCAAATATTCCCCATTGGGGCCTTTGTGACAGTGAAAAATATCCCTGGGGAGAAATGTGAACCATGTTCAACATCACTGAATTCCACAACTAAACTGTCTATCCGGATAGCCACTTAGTGTGAATCTGAAGAACTAATGTCTTACAACTAAAAACTCAGGTTCAATATTTGTTTGGCAGGAGAGTGCTGATGTGAAGTGAAATAAACTGTGCTGGGTGCGCACAAATATAGCGCTACTGTAAATACTTGCCTGATCATGATGCAGAACTGAACACGTCTAGTGCTTTCTGAATTTCATGTCCATAATATTTTAAACATGTTTGTCAAGTTAAAAACCTCACTGTCAAATGTGTTTGTATTCCCACAGATTTCATCAATTTAGAACTGTGAATAAATGAGAAACATTTCTATCCTTAAACAGGGTCAGAGGTCAAAAGAATTGCAGGCTACCGCAGATTAATTCTCGTTTAAAATCAGGGCACATTCTGATATTATCACCCTCTGGCTTTATGTTTCTCTTACAGTTGACAACAAACTGCAATTTGTGACAAAATAAAATCTATATCCATAACTCTAAAGGTCTACAAATGACCTATTCCTTTTGCTTTTTACTTGATATTTGGAAGCACACACTGATTGATAATCTTTAATTGTTTTATTTATAAGAGTATCAGTCCAGAAAATTGAATAAAGAATTCTTGATACCCTGGTAAGCAAGAGACAGAGGGAACCTTGGCCTGACATCCCACCTGAGAAAAAATACTTTTGACAGTACAGCACTTCTGCAATATTATGCCCAAGTGTCAACTTTGATTATACAACTGCTAATTAAAAACACAACCTTCTGGCTCAGAGGCAGGAGTGTTATCAATTGAATCTATTTCTACAGTTACAGTGAGTAATCAAACAGAATGTACTCATTTCCTAAAAAAATACAAACAAGACACCAATACATTTGACAGAAATTATTGAACTCTAAACACAAAAATTGATGAACTCAAAGCCACCCTCATTTTTAATCTTCCTGCCAATTGCATGTTGTAGTGAAACAGACCTTCTAGTCAGTTGGAAGGGAGGACAAGAGTGATAGACATGTAGGTTCTGTCATTCAATCATACTGACACTGAAATATTTAATAGGTACAACATGTGGCATATTCCCTTCAAGGTGCTCCTTCCACAGATCCTGAAAGCTGTTCACATCTCCCTAGGGCTTACATTATCTGAAAACCAGCAGAATATGATTACATGATGAAAATAAGAACTCAAAATGAGGATGATAATGCGGAGCAGGAATAGTTTGCTGAGGGGCTGGTATTTTCATTTATATTTCCCAACTGACTTCAGGTGGACGTCAATGAAGGGGGACATAAATGAGGCCTCACATTTCAGGGAGAAAGGACAGATCACCAACCACTCCAGGGAGAAAGGACAGATCACCAACCACTTCAGCCCGAGTTCTCATCCAGAGTTAAAATCGAAGCTTCAATGTTTTAGTACTGGGTCACATAGTTGCCTATATTCATTTGATGACTTGATAATATAGCTTCCAACATTCTTATGATACGTTTAACTCTGAGGCATTCCAACTTAAAAGTAAAGGACTGTTCAGTGTGATAAAGTCGAAAAATTTCACTTCACATCAAAACATGCTTAGCATGTATTTACTTTTAAATTCAGAAAACATTTATACACGCTGTTACACTATCATGGTTAGAGAGGTTAAACAAACGGAGTCATGTTGGAAATAAGGATCTATAAGTCAACAATACCAATGATGGATTTGCTCATCTGCTGCATGGTGAACCCTCAAAACAACATTTTTATTAACAAAAGACAAGTTATTTGAGTGGTAGCTTTCCCGCATCCGCAAACTAAGAAAAGGTGTGATTTTACAACAGTTGTCTTGTTTAATGAAATGCACAAGCTCCGAATACAACAGGCAAAGTAACTTTTGATATCACTTTGAACAGCTGTATGACAGCTGCTGCATGAAAATGACTTCGTACTGTGTCTCCCTTACACTGTAAGATACAGTGAACCAGAGCTGACATCCATCCAACATCAATTTTATAATTAGGCTCTCTTATTAGTGAAAAGGGAAGACAGATAAAAAGCTTGCAGCCTACCCAAATGGCAAGGAGCTCCCCAGAGAACAAATTCATGGGAGTTCTTATTAGCAGCAGAGATCTAATCTGGAAACAAAACCATTACTTGTATGAAATAATAAGATGCAAATTGTTGGACAGCTTTCAAAATATTTATTAACACATCATCTCAGTGTGAATTTTTATTGAATATTGTTTTAAGCTTAAAAAAAAGGTCACATCTGAACTTATGGATTACATATGTTAATAAGATATCTGCATCATACATTTTCATTTAAATCGTAAATGTCTAGGCCAGGGCACAGACATTTTTAAAATTAAATCCACATCAAGGAGCTTGAGACTCACTCAGTGTATACAGTGCAAATCTATATTTCTGTATCTAGTTCAGAAATTCTCTTTCGTTGATGTAATATTTGATAGTATGTTGCTCACAATGTTCCACAAAGGGAAACTGTCCTGCACAATCCCAAACCACTTTATAGCCAATGAGTTATTATTGAAGTGAAGTTAATTACAGAAAGGTGGCAGCCAATTTGTGCCAGCAAAGTGCAAGCAATACCTCTCTGCCTCCTCTCCACCTATCCTCTCCTCTATCCATCCTCTATCCGCCTCCCCCTCTCTCCCTATTTCTCTCAGAACCCTCTTCCCCTCCCCCATTTCTGATGAAACGTCAAGCTTTCCTGCTCCTATGATGCTGCTTGGCCTGCTGTGTTCATCCAGCCCCACACCTTGTTATCTCGGATTCTCTAGCATCTGCAGAATCTTTTATCTCTATTAGATAAAATACCCAGGTTTTGCAACATTGATTAAGGGATAAATATTGGGCAGGACATAAAAGGGAATACCTTGGCTCTTTCTGATTTAGAAGTGAGAGAGCTGGCTTCAGTAGCTATTAGCAACATTTTAGTTCATTTTGAAAAGCCAAATCGTATCATGATTACAAAACAAGCAAGAACAGATAACTGTCAATCTCGGTTCTCATGTCAGGCTGATAGACTGATTAGTCAGGCGTTCTCATGGGAATGCAGAGATTCAAATCTTCATAACACCCTTTTTCTAGTAAAATTGGGCCCCATCTATCAATCTACCTAGTTTCTAGCACATGTAAATGCATTGCACTGACTGACAATCTTAAATTGGTTTCTGGTGTAAATATTAGCAAAGACTGAATGGTTTAATTAATGATTTCCAATAGCAGAATCACAACTAATGGTGAACATATTGTTCTGAGGCTTGCAAGCTATGGGCTGGTTGAGCACAATGCCTGTTATAAACTGTCAATGCGATGGGTTGTTTTCTCTTGCTGCATTGCCATGCCATTGATGGCCCAACAAATTAGCATCCTCTTCTTACGCTGGATAAGTTGGCTTCCTTTTTTTTTTCAAAAGTCTATTTCTTGCAAGCTAGTCCTGATGAGTACAAGAACAAAAGCTTCAATATTTCCTCTCCTTTTAGCAAAGCTTGAATTTTCCTTGATCTGAGTAAAGTGAGTTGTATGGAGTGGCACCCACAATCTGTACCGTGTTTTAACCTCAGTCCATCTTCCTGGGTTATGAATCATACTATAACAATAGCTCATGGAGAAACTGTTACCAACAGCATCACCACTACTGCTACCATTCCCAGAGCTCATTGCCCACTTCCCAGAACAGTAGTGAACATAGGCCTACCAAGGTAGTTGTTCGGGGAAAATCGGAGTTAAAAAAAAAACTTCAAAGCATCTCCCTCTCTTCCTTTCCATTTCAATTTTCACATCATGGTCGGCTGGCCACCCAGCACGTAGCCCATTACTTGGTTTCACTCTGTTATCCCAAAAGCAGGGTAGACAGGAGAAAATGTTGGGCCCGACTAGCATTTGTATGTTACAGCATGTTAAATGGTTTAGCACTAAAGTCCATTTAGCCCGACACATCCATACAGAACCTTACTGTTAACCCAACCTGAAGTAACTCCACAGAGGCCAGTATCCCATCACCAAGTCACCCTTTATTTACACGTGCATAGTACATGACACTGACCAGTTGGCTCAGAGCCAGCTCTCAGGATAAACAAAACCTCTGACACTCTTGTTTGTATCTTTCAGCTAGGGCTCCCTGATTGGACTAGGTTAGCAGCCTCAATCATGGAACTGATATTCTATGAGATCCCCTTGGCTGACCTTGTTCCAACCACTGTACCACTACTGCAATCTAATTCATATCAGATGCTGCACACAGTCAGCAATTAATCCAAAACCATGTGCCACATCCTCTGCCAATTACATACCCCTAGATGTTTCTCAAATAAACATGCCCTCTTTCTCTTCTAATTAGATATCATTATTTGCATGGATGCAAAAGGGTCCCGAATCAAAACATCAACTTTCCTTCTCCTCTGATGCTGCCTGGCCTGCTGTGTTTCTCCAGCTCCACACTGTGTTATTTCTGCATTTGTTCTTGGTTCCAATAAAGAGATGAACATAACCAAAAAAAAAAGACACCCAGCTGGATTTTCCACTGCAAACTAATGTATGTCAGGCAGCCAGAATGGAAATTCCATTCTTGTGGAGTCTCAGGATTGTTATGAGTGGGAGGTTTTTCATAAGATGGAAATGTTTTGAAATGTCTCTTTTATCTCAAGGTAAAATTGAACATGTGAACTGGTACTAGTTTGCTCGACTATATACCTCTGTGACCTGGTTACCATGGGAACAGGGCTTCTCGGTCAAGCCTTTTTGAAGTCAGGTGCCGAGTTTAACACCTGAACACAAAGGTCAGAGCAGCTGACTTTATCAAGGATGGATTTACAGTCAGTCAGATTCAGAGATGCAGGAGGGATAGAAAGAAAGAAAGGGAAATGCTGCTGTGCACATGAAAAGCAGTGATAATATGGTTGGGACAGTGGAATGCCAAAGAGAATGGACTCCCATTTGAAGGGATAAACCCTACAGAAATCTAAAGACTGAGAAGTCATTGGTGGGTGCCACCTTGCTGGAAGTCAATTCAGTTGTGCTCAGGGGGATTGACTGACGGTACTTTCAGAAGAACTCTGGTGCAATAGTCAAGTGGAGAGAAGACTGCCTGTGGAACCACCAGGAGGGAGTCAGGACTATAGAGATAAGAGTATATCAGTGCTTAGAATGTGGCATAATGTACAAATGTGGCACAGAGTCATTCATAATTTTCAATAACTTATAAGGGATTTCTTTTCAAAACTGAAATTGCTGGAAAAGCTCAGCAGTCTAGCAGCATCTGTGGAGAAAAATCAGAGTAATGTTTTTGGTCGAGTGACCCTTGCTCTGAACTTGACCTGAAACATCAATTCTGATTTCTCTCCACAGATGCTGCCAGACCTGCTGAGCTTTCCCAGCAATTTATATTTTGTTTTTTCAGTTTTTATTTTGGGATATCTTTTCTATAGCTGAGAATATTAGTTGCTTACTGAGTAATGTTTAATGAATATGATTTAATTGTTTGTTCCAGTACAAGTTTTAATATGTGAAATCTCTTGTGGCTCCTTTACATTAGTCACAAGGTTTTCAAATCTCTTTTTTAAAAATGATCAACTTCAGTAGGGATCAAAATAGCGTTAACATGTCAATTCCAGACTGTTTCAGTGGTGCTGTAAAAGTGGCGTATCAGGGATAATCAACACCTATTCACCTTGATTGGCTTCACCTACCAAGATGCCAAAATCTGAAAGTATTTGCACACATAGCTGGCAGTGACCATGGGCAACTTCTCTCAAACCCAGGAGAACAGCAAGGTAAATATGCCGTCTGCTACATGGATAACTGCAACCACCAGAAAGCATGCAGTTGGCACATTCAGTGGTAGTAGCTGTCAGTTATGGCCTCAAACCTGGCTCCATCTCCTTGTAAACACACAGAGATGTCAAATCAGTGTGAATGGTGCTATGGACTGGCACAGAGACCCATAGTCCAAGCAAACAAATTTATGTAGCATCAATGCTACCCGAATAGCATAAAACAGATTAAAGCTGTTCTCTCATTTGCCACATTCATTTTAGTCAACTTCCCCTAATGAAACCAGTTAAGAAAGAAAGACTTGTACTTAAAAAAAACACTGAAAACAAAATATATTGGAGATCACAGTGGGTCAGACAGCATCCTTAAAAATGAGATGGAGCAAGCTAATGTTTTGAGTCTAGATGACTCTTCACCACAGCTGATGTGAAGTGTGGAGGGGGCATCATTTATGCAATAGTGAGGGGGTGGAATGCTGGGGCAGAAAGGCTGCTGATAGTGCAGATTAAGTGATTAAGTATTCAGATGATGCCACCTTCCAAAACAGTGCTGCTGACATGGATTCTTTCTTCCAGAACCATGGTTTCCTACCCAGTGTGGTTGACAGGGCCTTCAACCGCATCCAACCTATCACTCGTGCTTCTGTCCTTGCCCCTTCCCATCACTCACAACAGTGTGATCTGTTCCCATTTGTCTTCACTTCTCATCACATCAGCCTCCGCATTCAAATGATCATTCTCCGCCATTTCAGACAGCTCTGGCAGAATGCCACCAAATACATCTTCCCCTCACTCCCCTTGTCTGCATTTTGAAGGGATCATTTCCTCCAGGACACGCTAGCCTATTCCTCAACCACCAATACCACCCTCTTCCCATGTAACCTCAGAAGATGCAACACCTGCCCCTTCACCTTCTCCCTGCTCACCATCCAAGGGCCTAAACAGTCTGTCCAGGTGAAGCGGCATTTCAACTGTATGTCCTCGAATCTTGTGTATTGTAGTTGCTGCACCCAATGTCGCCTCCTCTACTTTGGAAAAACCAAATGCAGACTGGGTGACCGCTTTGCAGAACACTTCCGGTCCATGCACAAGCATGACTCCAATCTCCCCTCAGCTGGTCATTTTAACACCGCATTCTGCTCGCATACCCACATGTCTGTTCTCGGCATGCTGCAATGGTCCAGCAAATCACAGCGAAAACAGGATGAGCTCCATCTTATCTTCAGACTAGTCACTTTACAACCTTCTGGGCTCAATACTGAGTTCAACACCTTCAGCTTGTGAATTCACTCCCCATTTCTTCCCTTTCTTTTTGCTTTACTTGTTGCATTCCCTGCCACAACATCCTCTCTGCCCTCCCAACTCCAGTGGGACTTCCTGTTCTTTCCAGTTTGACAGTTAAACACGCTGTTGTTCTGCCATTCTCATATTCCAATCGCTTAATCTGCTCTGTCAACACCCTTCCTCCCCCAGCACTCCACTCCCTGCCCCCACTATTGCATAAATGCTGTCCCCTCCACACTTCATGTCAGCTCTGAAGAAGAGTCATCTGGACTCAAAACATTGGCTTGCTCTCTCTCCATGGATGCTGCCTGAACTGCTGTGATTTCCAGCATTTTCAGTACAGATTCTAGCATCTGCAGTAATTTGCTCCTACTTATAAACGAACCTTTCATAGACCCCAGAATGTCTCAAAGCTTTTTACTGTCAATGAAGTGCATATTTGTTTTGCTCAACAACATTTTTGTGAGGTGCCTTGGAAGGTTTTATAACCTTAAAATAAACTGTATGAATGCAAATAATTGTTATTGAAGTTTGCCATTGTTGTAATCTATGTTAATATGTTGAGATAGCTTCTCAAACTTATCCGGAGGGCTTCAAAATCATAATTATCCTTTAGGCTTTAAACTTTTATCTGCATGCAATATTTTACCTTTCAGCTCTAAACTGTGGCAGGCAACTGAACAAGATGCATGACTCACAGCTGACTGATTAAACCAAAATTTAAAACATGCAAGAATATCGTATTTTTATTTGCATGGATTTTGCCAGCTTTCCCCTACTAAAATAGACAAAATGTATAATATCATACAAAACAGTGCTCTTTCTGAAGAGAACAGGAAAGAAAAGGTAACCTTCATGTTGTCCAGTTCACTCTAATCATGTCCCTTACACCACAGCCAGAGCCCACGGTGATGATGCTGTCACGGTTTTTTATGAAGAGTAGTTGTAAGGCAGTGGTTAAGATTTGGCTACCGAAGACGACTTAGGTAAACAACTTGTGAGGCCTTAGTTTTTCTTAAAGTTGCGACAATGGAAGCAGCCTGGCTATGGCCAACTCTCACAGACCAGGCTTTCTAGTTTTTTTTAAACTTAAAGCAGCAGAAGCCTTTGGGGTCTCAAAAGAGTTCGAAGCTTCAGTGATTCTTAGCTGCTATTCTCTCTGAACCTTCTCTTGACGCTTTTCCCTCCTCGATTAGAGAACTGCATGTAAGAACCTGTATCTGAACTTGCCTTTTTTGCCCAGGAGTGTGTTTATGGGATGTATTGGAACAGTTCATTAGTAATAGGTACTCTGTTATTTGGTTAAGTTTTCCAATAGTTAAGCTATTCTGAATTTCTCTTTCTTTTGTTTGCATTTTAACTACAGTGTTTAAATAAATTGTGTTTTGCTTAATGTCGAGTAGTCTGACCAGTTGCGTCACATCTGGAACACATTTCACATCTATCTTCAAAATAAGAAAAAGTCTATGCTACCTTCTTAAAATATGTTGAGGGGGTCTGGCATGGTCCATATCACCATACCCTAGTGTTCAAAATATGATTTGTACTTCAGGTAAATGACAGTGTGGGTAACAAACAAATGGTTTTCTACACCATCCAATTTGCATCACTGAAATTTGGATGACGAGTAATCTCCTTTTCCACAGTCTAGTTCTTTATAAATCCGATGGATTCACATCCATAAAGCAATGAAGCAAATCATCAAATGACCTAGTTGTTTCAAAGCAGGCAGACATTTGGTGGGTGTCAAGCTGTGGATTAATTTTAGCTCAAACAACAGTCAGAAAAGCCATTAAAATACACACACAAGCTTCAAGGTATCAAATTAATTTGCATATACATATGTCTTTAAAAGTAGTGAAGGTTTATTCAATACATTTCCTTCCACTCTCATCAGCTTCACATCAAGTCGTTCTTTTTGCATGGTAGCTATTTCCAGCCCTGATGTCTTCATTTTTAGCCAAATTAATGTGCAATGAATAATGAGCATCTTGGGATAATGGGTATTCTATTTACACTGATATCTGTGACATCACTTATGTGTTTCAGCAATCTGAAAATTAGTGACATAATTGACAAATGATAGACATTTGATAATAGAATGTGATTATTCTCAAAGATTTTGATCTTGAATGACCTTGGATTCCTTCACTTCTTTTTGATTCACATCATTGCTCAGATTGAGTCACAGTCACCAAAGTCAGCTGGATTGATAGTACGCAGGTCATATCTTGAAATAAACAGAGTGATGTTGATGTGCGGGAACAGTCCAGAAATTTAGGCTAATATTCTAAGAGAGTAGAGCGTTTTTTACTCTGTATCTAAACCCATGCTGTAACTATCCTAGTTCTGTTTGATAGGAACAGTGCACAGGGAATTTCACCTTCAGTTTAAAAGATCAGAAGGAATTAATGTATTTGTGTGGAAAAGTGCCAATGGAAGGAAAGTAAATGCTTGAACTGTAAAAGTTAACCAAAATCCCTCAGAATCTAGAAAGGGGAAGAGGAAAATATTTTGTGGGAAGTTAAAGCTATATTAATGAAATTCACTAAATCAGAATGCAAGGAACTCCAAAACAATCATCAATGTGATGAAAAAGATCAATAAAATCAGTACTAGGACCTCAGTTAGACTGAAATAGAGTGTGTTCAACATATGAACGCAAGCATTGCTAAGACTATACAAGTCCTTATATTGTTTGAGAATACTTTCATGTAAATGAAGCAGCACCCCCCCATCACAAATTATAAGATTTCATTGATGCTGTCAAGACTGCATTTCATTTATATCAGAAAATGGTGGCAGCGGGTAATTCCAGTAATAAAAGCAAACTAATTTATGAAGTCCTTGACCCTGAGTAATCTTAGATGCTGAGAAATATTCATCATCTGAGAGTGCTATTTAAATAGTTCTTCTTTTATTAAAGCTCTGGTGCTGTGTTGTTTGACTTTGTGCTGCTTCGTTAATTCAGGCTATACCGGACAGAAAACAAAAATCAAGATTCATAACTTGCAAGTTTCATTGCTTCAGAATTATGCTCCATTCAATGGTTACTTGAGTTACTTAAGTACAGAGCAGCTGAATTCCTTTTCATGTTTCTGGGTAACATTTTTTAACAAACCAATTTATTGTGGTACAGCCATTGAGCAAGAAGGTCCATTATTTAATCCGCTCGTTTTGCAGAATTATTTGATCTTAGATAAACTGCCAGGAGAGGCACAATATTTCATAGAATCATATAATTCAGAAGAGGCCCATTAACTCATGGAGCCTTATTGCTTAAGATACACAATCCACACTGGTCCACTTTTCCAGCACTTGGTCCATAGCCTTGACTGTTATGAAACTTCTAGTGCTCATCAAACTACTTTTTACAGGTTGTGAGGTTTCCCACCACAACTACCTTTGCAAGCAGTGCATTCCAGAGCCACACCAACTTCTGTGTAAAAACATTTTTCGTCACAGCCTCCTCAAACTTCTTGCATTTCCACGTAAAGTTATGCCCTTTGTTATTGACCCTTTCACCAAGGCAACTGGCTGCTTGTTATCCTATTGTCCATGCCCCCCATAATCTAATATACTTCTACCAGGTCACTCCTCAGCCTTCTCTGCCTCCATAATAAAACAGCATGCGCTTATGCAGCCTCTGATCTTATTTGCTGCGGTACTGTTGTTATCAACAGTCTTATCTACTGCTAAGCAACCAACAGATTTTTATGCAGTCTCATGGCTTTACTGCCATGACTAAACATAACAATGTATTATAAGTAAAGGTATTATAAGTAAATCAAACCATTTGTAGTTTGCCTAATAACACCACTCTAATGTTGTACAATTTAAAATATTCTCTTGATATTCGACCCTCGTTTTGAAAGGCAAAAATCTGTAACTATTTTGCTGGCTATTAAGTGATCACAAGATGAAATTTCCAAATACCCTTCATTCAATCGAGAACACTGCCTGGGCAAAGGCTCCACTAACTCTTGAACTGCCCTTTTGGCTCAAATTTGGAGACTGCAAATTCATTCCTAAAATAAAGGACATTCCAGTGCATTTTATGTCATACATTGTTGCTAGTGTCACCACCCTTTAGAAATAATGAAGTTCAGGTACAAACAATTCAGCCCCTAACAATAGTGATCTCAATTAAATAATCACGTAGACTAATAAGGTAAACTGTCCTAATACAATTGGGGGAAATGATCTGCTTTGATAATCCTGATGGTGATAATGAAATTGAGCACACCATAGAATCATAGAGATGTACACTATGGAAACAGACCCTTCAGTTCCACTTGTCCACCCTGACTAGATATCCTAAAGTAATCTGGACCCATTTACAAGTACTTGGCCCATTTCCCTCTAAACCCTTCCTACCGATGTACCCATCCAGATGCATTTTAAATGTTGCAACTGTACCAGCCTCTAGCACTTCCTCTGGCAGCTCATTCCACACACGCGCCACCCTCTGTGTGAAAATGTTGCCCCTTGGGTCCCTTTTAAATCTTTCCCCTCCCACCTTAAACCTATGTCCTCTAGTTTTCCCACTGCCTTGGGAAAATAACCTTGACTATTCACCCTATTCATACCCCTCATGATTTTATAAACTTCTATAAGGTAAACCCTCAGCCTCCAATGCTCCAGAGAGAATAGACATGGCCCATTCAGTGTCTCCCTATAGCTCAAACCCTAAAACCGTGGCAAATCCTTGCAAATATTTTCTGAATCCTTTCAAGTTTTACAACATCTTTCCTATAGCAGAGAGACCAGAATTGAATGCAGTATTCCAAAAGTGCCCTAACCAATGCCCTGTACAGCCTCAACATGACTTCCCAACTTCTATACTCAATGCACTGACCAATAAAGGCATGCAAACCAAACACCTTCTTCACTATGCTGACCACTTGCGACTCTACTTTTAAGGAACTATGAACCTGAACTCCGCGACCATGATTTCCAGTGGCTAACAGAAAAATTTAGGGCCAAGAGTGCAATTTCCCAGTACACATGTGGCAAGTTGACAGCATTCAAGTGGAGGGTTTTCCTTAAGTCTTCCCATCTACCTCTCACAACATTGTCAGACCCAGAGTCGCACAGAAACTGATACACATCCAGATTTTTAAGTTTTATTGGGCTACTCCTAATTCTAATTGTTCAATTAATGACTACTTGACTACAAAACATATAAAAAGGTGCTGTAACTGCATGTGGGTTGTGAAGCCGTAACAACAAAGACATGACATTTTCTGAAGAAGGGTCCAGACCCGAAACATCAGCATTCCTGCTCCTCTGATGCTGCTTCACCTGTTGTGTTCATCCAGCTCTACACCTTGTTATCTCATATTAAGGAGGACTATTTTACAACAGTATCACTCAAGAACAGCCAACTTCAGGTGCAAGTGAAGTCACAAAGCATAAGCTTGATTTACCAGAGGATTGGTGTGACATTATGTGAAACTGATCCACACAACCAGACAGGATGATGTACTAAAGAAAGAATACCCTTGGATTTATATGGCATCTTTCACTTTTCGGAATGCCCTAAAGCATTCTGCAACAAATATTGAACTTTTGAAGTGTACGCTCTTTGTTTCTTTGGAAAAAAAAGCGATGAGGGCATCCCTAGCTGGGCTGGCATTTATTGCCCTTCCCTAATTGTCCACAGGGCAATTGAAAGTCACCCACATTGCTGTGGGTCTGGAGTCACATGTAGGCCAGACCAGGTAAGAACAGCAGTTTCCTTCCCTAAAGGGCATTAGTGAACATTGCAATGTAGGGAAATGAAGTGGTTGACTTCATGGTAAGGTTCCTCAAAATTGTAATAACGAGCAAATGATCTGTTTTGTAATGCTGAATGATGGATAAGTATTGGCCAACATACCAAGGATAACCCCCTTTCCCCAGAGTTGCTTGATTATATAGAACTTGAACATTGTTGAACAGGTACATGTTGCTGAAGAGTTTTGTCTCACACTTATCAGGACAATGGCAAGAAGGTCAAGTTTCAAACAATCACAATGATTTATTGTACAGGAAGAAAAGGGTGTTGATTGGTTGGCAAACCAATTCAGATTGGCTAAGGGATTGCCTTCGTTTCCACAAGCTTCCAGGCAATTGAAAGAAAACTGCTTGAATAGTTCCTATGTTTGAATGTATGCTATTTCTAGCAAACATACAATGTTTGACGGACTACCTCAAATTGGCTATTAGCAGAGAACATAACATAAGAACATAAGAGCATAAGAGCATAAGAATTAGGAGCAGAAGTCGGCCATCTGGCCCTTCGAGCCTGCCCCGCCATTCAATAAGATCATGGCTGATCGTTTTGAGACTCAGCTCCACTTATCCGCCCACTCACCATAACCCTTAATGCCTTTACTGTTCAAAAATTTATCTAGCCTTGCCTTAAAAACTTTCAGCGAGGTAGCTTCAACCGCTTCACTGGGCAGTGAATTCCACAGATTCACAACTCTTTGGGTGAAGAAGTTCCTCCTCACCTCAGTCCTATATCTGCTTCCCTTTATTTTGAGGTGATGCCCTCTAGTCCTAGTTTCACCTGCTAGCGGAAACAACCTCCCTGCCTCCACCTTATCTATTCCCTTCATAGATAGGCTAGATAAATTTTTGAAAGAAATTAAGGGTTATGGTGAGTGGGCGGATAATTGGAGCTGAGTCTCAAAAAGATCAGCCATGATCTTATTGAATGGTGGGGCAGGCTCAAAGGGCCAGATGGCCTACTTCTGTTCCTAATTCTTCTGCTCTTATGTTCTTATGTTCTTATGTTATGTTCTATGCTAATAGCCAATTTGAGGTAGTCCATCAAACATTGTATGTTTGCTAGAAATAGCATACATTCAAACATAGGAACTATTCAAGCAGTTTTCTTTCAATTGCCTGGATTTTGTTTTGGATTTTGAAAACACTTCTGTACTTCAACATAGGTGATGGGATTCTTGTATCTATCCAAGGGGGAAATCAAGAACCCGATTTAGTATCTCAGCCAAAATACATGCAGCATTCTTTCAGTATTGCATGGATGTCTCAGACTCAAGAGATTATAATTGGCTTCAGTGCCTACATATTAGAGAAATAGCCATGATTCCTGTTTCCAATTGCTATTCAAAGGCACCCATAGGAAAGTATATCTGTTTCAATATTATTAAAAGAAAAAAGGAGAGGCCCAGAATTGACTAGCTTATGGACAGTTCAAATATATGAAATGACCAGCATATTGGATGGTGCATCATACACAATGAACCAGTGGGACAGGATAGTTGAAGAGTGGCAATAAGATTGCCAGTTCCCTGTCAACCAACTATTTTCATTATTAAACTCAAAATATAATGAAGAGTCACTGAACTTGAAATATTAACTCTGCTTTCTTCTCACAGATGCTGCCAGAACTGGTGAGTTTCTCTATTTTTAATTTTAATTATAACTCATACTTATATAGTGCCATGTCATGTTGAAGCATCTTAATGCATTCAGCACAATAAATTACCTTTGAAAAACAGGGCTGTTAAATATAGCAAATTGCAAATTAATTGTAAGATTCCGAATATGTTAGAGGAAAAGTTTTCATCTAATGAGTTTGAACATATGCACACTGTATTTTAACGTGTGGAATTGTCCTACTTGTTGGTGCATATCTGTAGTAACTTAATTTGCCAGGTTGGTATAGGCTATTTAAATGCACTAGGGCCTTCAAATTCAATTGTGTCTGTAAACAGATGCATGGGAAGGTGCAACATGTGCTGACCCACCTAACCATATGCACATAGGGACTATGAGAAACTGAGAGCTAATGTCCTTTTGTCAAATCTGCAACAGGATTAGGAAAGCTGCAGGCTTGACTGTCAGCAGTCGGAAAAATTGAGAAGGGCAAAGTGGCTACCCAAGGTGCTGAGAGGCTTTCTATGTTCTCTCATACAGCATTGAAGGGCTTGTTTCAGTCAACTGACAGTAGGAAAGAAATTGAACAGTTAACTCCACTCTCCTAACTGCTCTCCATAACCTTGCGTAATTGACAGTAGACTGTCTGTAACCAGGCAGCCTGATTAGAATAAAGAAAACTGGCAGAAAATTGGTCCAGGGTATAATGTGTTGTGGCTATTGCCAAAAATGCTGGCACAGGCTTACATTGTGTGCTGCTTTTGGGGGTAGTATCCATTGTAGTTGTACTTGGCCTTGAAGAGAGCTCACCTTTAAAGACTCCCACATGCTATGTATACAGAATGATGTAACATTGCCTGCCAGTTCATTTGTAGTGCAGTTTTAAAATGCACACACATGAATCAGTTGGTTTGCTGTAATACATACTGCACGACTTCTGATGCATTTAACAAAATAACCTATGGAGTTGATTGGTTCCTGACTGGTGGTTGATTATCAGACCATCAACATTAACATTTAATGAATAACAGCAGTGAAAAACATTGCGCTAATGAGGTGCACGATGTTCTGACAGTATTTTGTACAGTTGTAGCAAGACTTCCATATTTTTATACTCCTTTCCCTTTGAAGTAAAGATCAACACTCCTTTTACATTCCCTATTGCCTGCTGAACTTGCCTGCTGGCTTTCTGTGATTCATGCAACAGGACACCCAAATCCCTCTCTGTTTTTTGCAGTCTTTTTCCATTTAAATAATATTCAGTTCCTCTATTCTTCCTGCCAATGTGCGTAACCTTACATTTTCCTTCATTTTATTCCATCTGCCAAGTTTTTGCCCACTCACTGAACCAGTCTATACTCCTCTGCAGACTTGGAGTCATCCTCACCACTTGAATTGCCATGACTGGACTAAACCTTTTTCAAACTATGCAAAAGAACTACTGGGCTCTCAGAGTCAAAATCATATGTGGAAAGGCCAATCAGCCAAAAGAGAAGTGACCAGAAGTTAATTAGCATTCATAAACAACTAACCAATAACAATAAATTGCATTAATATAGCAACTTTAAATAGTGAAACATTTTAGTGAAACAAGGCACTTCACAGGAGTGTTAACAAAATATCTGTGCCATGCCACATATGAAGGTATTAGGGAAGTGAAGAAATAGGTTTTTGAGCACTATCTTAAAGGGGGGTGGATTGTGGGGGGTAATATTCAAAAGGTGTAGGGAAGGTTATCCACAGCCTGGAGCACAAGCAGCTACAGGCAGGCCTGCCAATGATGCAGTGATTAAACCTGAGTAACCCAACTGGCCAGAATCGGAAAACAGAGGTATCTTGGAGAGTTATGTGTTTTGGGGAAACTGTACAGATTTTGATGGACAAGGTCATGGAGGGATTTGAAAACAAAGATGAATATTTTATAACAGAGGCAACTAATCTGTGAAGAAATGGATTAGTTAATAGTGGGGTGCATGCTCTTCTTTGGAATCATTTCTAACTGAGTTCTCCCATTTGAAAAGTCTTATCATGAAATATTTCTGTTTTTACTGTAAATGTGGGAAGCTGGTTTTAGTCTAATGAGGCCTTTAGTATTTTCAGGACCTGCCCTTGGCACCTGCAAAACAGTCTGATTCAAAGCCGCATACAGTGAATTACTGCCGTGGTAAAGACTGTTATGGGCCCTTATACGTGATTACCTGTAAAACAGTCTCAACCTGACCACGTTTCTAGGCTGATATATTTTTGAAACAAAAACATCAAGCTCCCTTCACAGAAAAAAAAAAATGTTGATACTCCTGCTCAGGAACTTACGGTGCAAAATGCCTGCCAAATAGTTAAGAAAATGCAGTGACCTGCGCTGATTATTTATCACCATCTTTGATACTGAAACAATGTCTGGTCAAAAAGCTGAGCAATGTCACAAATTCAGTTTTGTAATCACGAAGTTCTGCTTTCATGGTTCCTCTTTTGTACTGTGGGTTGCAGGATCATTTACAATATGTCAAACGTGAAATTTCATCCTATTGAATACACATTCCCAGTTCCGAGATTCCTGCTGTGTAAATATGCCAAAAATATTGGATTTAGCTGGTCTCCCATTGTTCACAACTGAGTCCAGCCTGTCTTAAACAAGACACAATTTATCAAGTTGGCTGGTTGATGACAAACACAATTGTTTGTTTCCATAAAGCAGAAAGCGCTTGGCACAACAGGGGAGTTAAACCGAAAAAGCAATTAAGTACAAGGGGAAGGTTTGATTTAAGATGGTAAATGATCTAATATCAAAGATGTACAGTACATAATTTAATCAGGGTTACAATGCTGACATTGTATTATATCTCAGTGTTGAATTCGATCTCTGGTTATTGCTGGCGCAGCTGTTGAGTCATCTGCTGAGACAACTGCAACACCAACAAGACAAAGCCAACTTCCAATCACAAAACTCTCGCGCTGTTTCAGCCGCTTGGTGTTTTACAAACTCTATTCTCCGCTTGGATTTTCACATGGGTTCAATGTTCAACTTGCTGAACTTATAAAGGACCCTGCAAGAAAATGGCCTGTTATAAAGTTAATGGAATGGTGGTGATCCTTTTCTTTTGCATAATATATTTCTCATTTACTTGAAATATAAGGCAATAGGACTGGTGCCAGAAAGACTGATTCAGAACAAGATCACATTTCACAAATATGAGTAAGCATACAACTGAAATATAATTTGTAAATGAAATATAAGACATAATCCCTTTGTCAGCTTATACATATATCATGACCTTTCTGCTTTGCAGCACAAATACTGTATCTTCAATATTTATTGGAACTAAATCTTCCTAAACTTCTTAAAATTGGCATAATTTTCACTGATGAGAGTATGGGGAGAATGGAGAGCATTTATATAAGAAAGTAACAAATGGAGATGAATTTAATCAAAGTGCAGACTGTTCCGCAGGCACGGTAACCTACAGCTTATGAACACTTGATTCATTCACCAAACACATGCTGTTTTCTAAATTATTGTCTCTAAAGTTAGCTTTGTCACTTAAATTATGTGCTTCTTAAAGCTGCATGAATACTCTAAATATATATATTTGCTTTGACAAGATGCTGAGATAATGATTTGTTAACTGGGGTTTCTTTTTGGTTACCAGCAATCCTATGTATTTCAATATTACGTGTGCAAACCAAGGTAACGCAAGATGAATCACAAATAGAAATCATTATGATCAATTAACATGGTGCCTGAAACCACCAACAATCTGGATGCAGAATTATAACAGGTTGTTTACTTATAGGTGATAGTACTTGATAAAATTCAAGTCAATGAGGTCATCATTAATATCTTCTCAAATCCTCAAGGTGTGCTGAAATATTCCAATTAAACTCTGGGAATGCTCAGTTGAAAAATCCTGACTCTCAATGGGCTTGTGGGCTGCATTTTAGACTCTCCCAAGATTAATTAATTATAGCTTATTCAGATGGTTAAGAGTTTGATGCATGACAGTACCGGCAGCGTAGGTTAAATCGCTGTATCCAATGAGATAAATCCTGGGTTCTGCCTCTACTTCCTGCCCCAAGTGATATCAATGGCATAATTAAACCTTCATTAGCAATGCTGGGACACAGAACACAGTAGGTACCGAGAAAAGAAATTTGTAAAGCAATGCGTGTTCTTTTGATGCAAGCTAACATTTTTCAAGCAGTATTCCACTGATGTCAAAATAATTTTAAAATACCAAACAGAAAAATGTGAGCTACGGTTCCTTAAGTTTTAAGAAAATTGAGCAATTTACCATCTCTTTCTTGGGTCTAGACCTTTCCCTTAGCCTCTTCTTTGACTATAAAGGAATGTCCCAAAACTGCTAAGCAGTGAAGCTGTCTTCAAGGTGGTCAGTAGTTTTATTCATGCCAAACACTTTTCTTCCCTTTGCAACTCTTTCAAGACAAAGCCAGACCATAACTTGGATATCTTTCTTGTGCCTTGCAAAGACAGAGGAACTGTAATAAGCCCTTGGGTTGCTCCACTCTTGAGTTACATTATAGGTCATTTATACCTCAATTCCATTTTCCTGTCTTTGCTCCGCGTCACTTCAAAAAAAGTTATTCCTGTTGTCATTTGGTCTAGCACTAGTCTTTAAGATTATCTCTTTATCGTTTTAAATAGTGCAGAGGGATCACCACTCAAAATTCAAGGGAATGCAAATCCCAAGTTTAAAAATATAATTTAACCCTTCATGCTCTGGTTTCTGCTGAACTCATACAATACATTCTTCGAACCTCTCTCCTGGGCCAATATGATAAATAGAGTTTGATTAACGATCTATACAACTAACTAATTATTTCCTTACCATTTCATCTCCCTGGAGTGATAAATTGACATTTCATTCATCTTTCAGATCATTTCTTGTATCCTGTTAATAATTGAAGATAATTTGCCATTCAAACACCTCTCATTTACCTGGACAGGGTAAATAATGCAACTTTTTTTCATTTTCTAATATGCTGCAATGGCCAATGATTCTACGAATGGTTCTCTTATACAACTATTAATACAGTGCACTTTGTATTCTTACATTAGCGGCTGCCTGATTGAACCGCAAACAAGATTCTCTGCACCATTTCCTGTTCAAAACCAATCAATCATTCTCATCACACTCAGTTTTACCCAGCCCCTATACTTGAAAACTTTTCAAATTTGTGTGTTACTTGATCTCTTCTTCTTGGTCACCTTGATTTTTATCACTTCTGTACAACATGTGCAGGATCCTGCATGCAGGCCTTGATCACTTCACTTAACTTTCCCCAATTTTTATAAATGTCAACATACATACACATCCTAATTATTAACACTACTTATACAATGCCCCAGTCTTTTGCTTCCAGGTATATTCCCCTTTCTGCTCCATAAATCACCAAAATAAAATTTAAGGCTATATGCAAAGATGCCTGTGGTGCTCTAAATTTCGTCTGCATTCAGTTCTGGGCAAAAACAAATTATGTCAAGTGTGGGCAGATCTTTATGTATACAATAATAAACAATAAAACATTGTGATTGTGTTAGCTTTCAATGCAATAGAAGATAAGGCTGGCTTTCTAAGTATTAACAGAACCTTTTGTTCATTCATCAAAGCCTTGCAAGCTTAGTTATGCTGATATTGTATTTAGCGAACAGAAAAGGTCATATTTGTTCCTGACTGATAGTAATAGAGTTAACTTCATGTTTATTCATTTGTTTTCAATTACGTATCAAATTCAGAAGTCAGAACTGTACTTTACAAGCAAACTGTTACACCTCCATTAAGCCAAACTGCAGAATACACAGGAAAAGCAATGACTGTTCCTACAGTCCTGGTAGTATAATGTACAAGGAACAGAATGACTGGTATAGACAGAATAAACAAGCCACTGAAATGCCAAATCACTCAACAAACTATGATAACCAAACTACAAAGCAGTTCCCATTCCATGAGCAAGTCAAGCAGCAAAAACAATTTGATAAGTTATTGTCTTGATTGTCCTCTTTCAGAGACAAAGTAATACTATACTGAAAAAAAACTAGAAATCACAATGGGTCAGGCAGCATCCATGGAGAGAGAGAAACTAACGCTTCGAGACTAGATGACTCTTCATCAGAGCTTCATCATACTGTAGAGGTATTTTCTGAAGAAGGGTCTAGGCCCGAAACATCAGCTTTCCTGCTCCTCTGATGCTGCTTGGCCTGCTGTGTTCATCCAGCTCCACACCTTGTTATCTCTCTTCATCATACTGTAACTCCGTTTGACTGAAACATAAAAAATACAAAAACACAAGACGTCGGAGCAGAAATGTGGCTCCATCATTCATGGACGATCTTGACCTTGAACTTAATTTTACTGTCCCCTCCCAAAATCCTTTCATTCCCTGGGCAAACCAAAAACCTGTCTAGCCCAGTTTTATATATATTCACCCGTGAGGCATTTCCAACATAAGAACATGAGAACTAGGAGCAGGAGTAGGCCATCCGGCCCCTCGAGCCTGCCCTGCCATTTAATAAGATCATGGCTGATCGTTTTGAGACTCAGCTCCACTTATCCGCCCGCTCACCATAACCCTCATTCCTTTACCGTTCAAAAATTTATCTCGCCTTGTCTTAAAAACACTCAGCAAGGTAGCTTCAACCGTTTCACTGGGCAGGGAATTTCACAGATTCACAACCCTTTGGGTGAAGAAGTTCCTCCTCACCTCAGTCCTACATCTGCTTCCCTTTATTTTGAGGTGATGCCCTCTAGTCCTAGTTTCACCTGCCAGCAGAAACAACCTCCCTGCCTCTACCTTATCTATTCCCTACATAATCTTATATGTTTCTATAAGATCTCCCCTCATTCTTCTGAATTCCAATGAGTATAATCCCAGTCTACTCAGTCTCTCCTCATAATCCAACCCTATCAACTCTGGAATCAACCGAGTGAATCTCCTCTGCACCCCCTCCAGTGCTAGTATAACCCTTCTCAAGTAAGGAGACCAAAACTGCACACAGTACTCCAGGTGTGGCCTCACCAGGACCTTATACAGCTGCAGCATAGCCTCCCCATTTTTAAACTCCATCCCTCTAGCAATGGCAGACAAAATTCCATTTGCCTTTTTAATTACCTGCTGCACCTGCAATCCTACTTTTAGCGATTCATGCAGAAGGACACCCAAGTCCCTCTGCACAGCAGCACGCTGCAATTTTTTACCATTTAAAACATAGTCCATTTTGCTGTTATTCCTACCAAAATGGATGCCCTCACACTTATCAACATGGTATTCCAACAACAACCAAGAAAACTCCAAAGATTCACCTGCCTTTGAGAGTGAAGGTATTTTACCTCATTTCAGTCATAAACATTTCACCCTTTGTCCTTTAATTGTGCCCCTGTGTTTTTGAATCCCCAACCAGGATGAAACAGCGTCTTAGCACTGACTCTATGAAACTCCCTTCAGAATCGTGCATCTGAATGAAAACATTCCAGTGACTCTAGGCCCAATACGCTCTACCTCTCAGTACTGGACAAATTCCTCAGCTTAGGAACCAATTTAGTGAATTTACTGATGTACCATTTTCAATGCAAGGATGTCTTTATGTAAATCTACTCAACAAAACTGCAAAGCACTCCAAATTGTTCTCATCCAAAGCCCTTCATAATTGCAGAACAATTTCTTTATTCTTTTGCTCCAAACCAGCTGAAATAAAGGCCAACATGCCATTTGCTTTCCTAATTGTTTGTTGTACTGAATGTTAATTTTCTGCATTTCTTGTACAAGCACAAATAAGTCTTAGCATTAACATTTACCAAGTTTCACACCTTTAAAAAAAATCTGCTTTTCTATTCTTCCTACCAAAATAAATAACTTCACACTTCTCACATTATACTCCAACTGCCATCTGTTAGCCATCATGTAACCTTTTGATACATGTTTGCAGCTTTAAAGTTTTAGCAAAGATTTGTAGCTCGGGTTGTGGGTATGGTTGTCGACTTGCTCGCCGAGCTGGCTTGTTTTTGTTCAGAAATTTCGTCGCCATGCTAGGTAACATCATCAGTGAAGCCTCCGATGAAGCGATGTTATTCTACTCCACTTGGAATTTATACTGTCTGGTCCGTTATGGTGAGTACTGTCATTTCCATTTTTTTTCAGTATGGATTTGTACGTGGTGTCCAATTCTATATGTTCGTTGACTGCATTATGGGTTGAAGACCATGCCTCTAGGAATTCCAGTGCATGCCTATGTTTGGCTTGGGCTACAATGGCCACGTTGTCCCACTTGCACTCGGACAATGAAGGCCATCAGTTTAACTGAGACAATGTAACCATAGTAGCCCAAGCAAACATAGACGTGCGCAGGAATTTCTAAAGGCATGGTTCTCAATCCATAATGCAATCAACAAACCAATAAAATCGGACCCAATATACAAACCCATACAGAACAAAACCAGAAATGACACTACTCACCGTAACGGATCAGACAATATAAATTCCAAGCGGAGTAGAACAACTTTGCTTCGTCGGAGGCCTCATTGATGATGTTACCTAGCATGGTGATGAAACGTCTGAATGAAAACAAGCCAGCTCGGCGAGCAAGTCAACAACCTCAGATGTTTGCAGCATCTTTCAGAATCCCCTTCCCCTCCCCCATTTCTGAAGAAGGGTCTTGACCCGAAACGTCAGTTTTCCTGCTCCTCTGATGCTGCTTGGCCTGCTATGTTCATCTAGCTCTACACCTTGTTATCTCAGATTCTCCAGCACCGGCAGTTCCGACTATCTCTGTTTGCAGCATCTTCTTTTTCCTCCCAGTTCTTACCTTACCACCCAGCTTTGTATCAAAGCAAACTGGATGTATACTACTCACTGTCTCTTCATCTAATTCTTAATAAAAATTATAAATAGCTGAGGTCTAGCATTAACCCTTGCAATACTTCACTGGTCACTGCCTACCAACTTGAAAATGCTCCATTTATGCCTTATTTCTGCTTCCTTTCCATTAACACATTCTCTATCCATATTAATTTATCACCCCACCTCCACGAAATCTGGTCCTGTCGATTAATTTTTTGTGTGGCACCTTATCAGATGCCATTTGGAAATCCAGTTAAGTCACATTCACGACTTTCCCTTATCTACCCCACTAGTAACATCTGAAAAAAAAGGAAATTTGTCAAACAGGATTTCCCTTTTGTAAATCCATGTCAAACTTGTTTGACGATACTATGATTTTCTAAGTCCGTTGCGGTGGACTTGATAAAGTTAACAAGATGCTCTTTAGTGCTCTCCTTCTACAACACTGAAAAAGCAAGGCCAACCTCCTAGAACAACATCTTGTGCGGGCGAAAGTTATTGCTTTCTGCATAACTGACTGCAGTTATGAGGCTGAGGCTGAAGAGATGGCAAGACACCCGCAACACATCTTATGCCACTCTTGCCACTCAGGACTTAACAAAGCAGCAGGCTTTCCCAAGGTCTGAGGACCCCATAGGACTCAACAGCACCAATGGCAAAGCAATGGCCACAGATGGTATAACACAAGTGCTCAACCTTAGATCAAGTAGGGTCCCAGGCACAGGTGACTGGTGGCAGGTTTGAGACACGAATTACAGAGGATAAGTCCAGGGGGCGGGAGGAGGAGGAGGAGATGGGGGCGGGGGTGGATTTTGACAGCAAGGGCAGGGACTAGATCTCAGCACCAGACCATCCTTTCCATCTGCCAGTTTCCTCAATCAAGCACAGAGTGCCTTTAAATTAGGCAGCTCTTGGAGCTTTGGAGGTGTGTTTCTTGTGCTCCCTGCATGGTGAGCCCTCTATGCTACTGCATAATACCAATGGTGCTGGCATGAGATGCTATGAGTGGGCACCTCAACTGGTGGGAAAGCCACCCAAAATTTAGTTAGTGTGGTCGTGGGAAATGGTGGTCACCACTTGCCATCAGTTGGGATGTGAAGGATGCAAAATAACACTGCCCCTTGTAGTTAAAACACTACAAACAGCATCAAACAATTTTCCAAATCTTTTTGTTCTTCCAAAACAATAAGAGTTAATATTCTGGGCAATTTATTCTTCTTAGAGTTGCTGCTGGCTGCCTACTGTTGTTACGCTACCAATAGTTCTATTAGAAAACATGCAAACACAACTACCAGCTTGGCTTCTCCATTTTATACTCACGCTGATGTTTTTTAAAAGGCTAAGATTAGCAAGAATTTCAAAAGAATACGGTACAAAATATACAATGACTGTTCCAAATACATAAACCCAACATATGGTTAAGCGTACAGAATCGAAGAGGGAAAGATAGCAGCAAAACTTGTAAATAGGCATCGCATGCAGGAGAAACCATTAACAGCACCATAAAAATATATCTAAATGGTTTTCTTATAAGTACATTTGGCATTTTCTTAAAAGTTTGTTGTACAAGCCAAGCTGCAATAGGCAGCTCTATAAGACAATTGAGTTCTGAAGGAAGGGTCACCGGACCCGAAACATTAATTCTGATTTCTCTTCACAGATGCAGCCAGACCTGCTGAGCTTTTGCAGCAACTTCTGTTTTTGTGTTTGTAAGACAACTGGTAGCAGCATACAGGGTTGATGACTAACAGAAGACATTTGCAACAAAAAAATTCATTACTTAAATGTGTCATTCTGATCTAAAAATGTGCCAGTTCTTCTCATTTAGGCACAGCTGAAATAATTCCTACTCAGTTTGCATATATTTGCTGAAAGAAATACTTCATTTCTGTCAGAAAATAGACAGTATAAAATGCCATTATTCCGTTGGCACTGTTAAGGACAAAATGGCAGTTGCTAAGCTCCTAAAGGGGAAAGAATACGTTGTGAGAGAGACAAGATCACTTTTAATCAGGTTTTAACCTTAAAAACAATACCATCGCCAATGAATTATGAAACAAATTCAGAAGAGGTCCGCAGTTGGTAGATCAGTACCGCCCTGAACTGTCCTGAGGAAGGGTCACTTTACCCAAAACATTAACTCTGATTTCTCTCCACAGATGCTGCCAGGCCTGCTGAGCTTTTCCAGCAATTTCTATTTCTGTTTTTGTCCTGAACGGTGTTCCTCTAAATCTTTCATGGAATGTGCGAGAAGTAGAAGTGAACCCACTTCCCACACCACCTCAACTCAAGCCCATCTTTAATGCTGTAGTCTTTTTTGACTTTGCTGTAATTAGTGGCAACTGAATGGCTTGCTAGGTGATTTCAGAGGGCAGTTAAAAGTTGCTGTGGACCAGCAGTCACATGTGGGCCAGATTTTCTTCTCTAAAGGATAAGTGAACCAGATGGTATCTTTATGACATATCAATGATAGTTTCATTGTCACCATTATTAAGAATAGCTTCCAATTCTAAATGTATTGAGTAAGTGAACTTAAATTCTACTAGCTGCCATCCCTGCTACCATTGCGTTAGCCTGGTCTTCTGGATTACTAGTCAAGTGACATTAGCACCGTCTCCCTATAAATAACTCCCTACTATTCAGATTAAGACGGTATATTACCTACTCTATTTGTTTGCTTGCATTGAGACTGAGTGCTACAATTCAGGTTCACCGAGGTAGAAACATTGAAGAAACTGTTTTCATTGGTACACATTTGGTGCTTAGCAGCAAAGTGACAGCTCACTTGCAAAGTCAAGAAAAGTTGCTCTCAAAGACCCAAAGACGTCTTTGGCATGAATGTTTTCATTCTCAGTGTCAGTCTGAATCAGGCACTATTTCAAGGGATTGCCAGATGTTCAACAACTACGTCATCCAACAGGATCAGCAACCAACCATATTGAAGTGTTTTCACAGTGAGCAAGCGAGGAAGTAAAATGGATTGAATTTTTCATTTTCAATTTATATTTTAGCAAGCTAATTAAATAAATCAGACACACACTGGATTAAAGCACAGGCAGAAATAACACCAAGATTTTAAATAATGTTTAAAATGCAAATTTATCATAATGAAGAATTTGGCTTTCTACGAATGTAAAATTAGATTTTAAGAGGCAGTGAGTGCAACAGTAATTACAAACTTAATACATTGTTAAAAAGGTTGCTATACCTCATGAAGCTAGCTGTGACTCTATCAAGGGTTTTTACATTGTGAATAAAGCACAAAAGGGAACATTTGCATCAATTCAATGATTCCTACTTGACTTCCACGAACACTATGGGGAAGCCAAGAATCACTGATGGTAAATTCTGTATTTTCCCATACCTAAATGTATGTATGGTGATGCCAAAAGGTGCTGTCAGTTTCAGAGGAATAATGGTGGTGATTGCTGATAGCATCAGCATCATTACTACCATGCGATCTGAACTTTGTGGTTTCAACAGTGGGCAACTCTTCAAGACTGCCAATGGCTAATTTCTGTAACTTTTACACATACTACACATGCAACTAAAGTGCAACTGGATAAACGGGTAACTAGACACAACCTAGAGTCTAAATCTAGTATAAAACGATTCAACCAAGGTTTGTTTTCACTCTCCTCTTTAATAGACTGGGACAATGTCACCCAGCTGCCCATTAGCATCGATAAACTGTCCACTTACACAGTACAAATTAGTGACACATTTCAAGAAGCCACAAATATAGGTGCTCTGAAAAATGAATAAATTCTTGTTGGTTTAGAAGGAAAGGGTCTTTTGAAACACAAGTTATTACAATTCCAGTGCATTGGTGTTAATCCATCAGCTAGATTGGTAATATTAATTTCTTACAGGCCTCCTTATATAGAGAAAAACAAAAGCAGTTAGATGCAACATTAGCAGCCTCCTACTTCACTGTAGATGCAGTGAAGTATTAACAAGAATTTAATCACAACACTTTGCAAGATAGCACATCACATTCTGTTCCAGGAATAGTTGGCAATCAAAAACTCATCTCACATCCTTATGAAATGTCAAGATTATTTTACAATTTCTTTTACACTCTAACATTGGCTAATTTTTTTTTACTTCCATTAGAATGAGATACATTTTAGATCAAAATACTGTGGAAGTATGGGATTGGGGGTGTGAGGCACACATTTTGCGAAAAGTTTGTGCATCAAAAAGTGCATTAAATCATATTTAATTATCCATGGGACTGAGATGATTAATTAACAACAACCACAACAATTGTATTTTGTGTTAGATTTTATTCCAATTAATGGAGATTTTTCTTGCTGATTCCTATTGAGTTTGGTTTTGCCAGGGCTCCTTGATGTCATGTGCAGTCAAATGTTGGCCTTTGATGTCAAGGGCAGTCACTTTTATCTCACGTCTGGAATTCAGATCTCCGTGTTTGGTCCAAGGGTGTAATGAAGTCAGGAGCTGAGTGGCCCTGGTGGAACCAAAACTGAACATCATTGGGTAGGTTAACATTGAGCAAGTGTCACACAACTGTCGGTGACACTTTCTATCACTTAGACGATGACTGGGATGATCATCGGGCAGCCAAACCTCTCTAGGCACTATCAACCTGTCAAAGTACTTCCAAAGCTATCAAGGAACTGTCGAACAATTGAATTGAGTTTATAGACTAAATCAGAGCTACATATTTCATTGTTTCCATTGACAAGTGCCATGATAGGTCATGTGCTGTGAGACTGATTTCTGGAACAATCATTTTCACAATTGGGTGCCTAGAAGGGAACATTTTGATGGACATCTTCAGCTGCTCTTGGAACAAAATTCTTTTAAGAACTTAAGTGAAATATTTGTTTTAATCTTGAAGGAACAACATTTGAGTTGCTAATGTTGTCCCCCTGTACAAGAAGGGTAGTAGGTATATTCCAGGTAACTACAGACCAGTAAGCCTGACGTCAGTGGTGGGAAAGTTGCTGGAGAAGGTACTGAGGGATAGAATCTATTTATATTTGGAAAAGAATGGGCTTATCAGTGATAGGCAACATGGTTTTGTGCAGGGGAGATCATGCCTTACTAACTTAATAGAGTTCTTTGAGGAAGTGACCAAGTTGATAGATGAAGGAAGGGCTGTAGATGTCATCTACATGGACTTTAGTAAGGTGTTTGATAAGGTTCCCCATCGTAAACTAATGGAGAAAGTGAAGTCACATGGTGTGCAGGGTGTTCTAGCTCGGTGGATAAAGAACTGGTTGAGCAACAGGAGACAGAGAGTAGTAGTTGAAGGGAGTTTCTCGAAATGGAGAAAGGTGACCAGTGGTGTTCCACAGGGATCAGTGCTGGGGCCACTGTTGTTTGTGATATACATAAATGATCTGGAAGAGGGCATAAGTGGTCTGATCAGTAAGTTTGCAGATGACACGAAGATTGAGGGAGTAGCAGAAAGCATAGGGGATTGTCAAAGAATACAGGAGAATATTGATAGACTGGAGAGTTGGGCGGAGAAGTGGCAGATGGAGTTCAATCCGGGCAAGTGTGAGGTGATGCATTTTGGGAGGTCTAATTCTGGAGCGAACTATACTGTAAACGGAAGAGCTTTGGGAAAAGTTGATGAGCAGAGAGATCTGGGAGTTCAGGTCCATTGTACCCTGAAGGTGGCTGCACAGGTGGATAGAGTGGTCAAGAAGGCATATGGTATGCTTGCCTTCTTCAGACGGGGTATTGAGTATAAGAGCTGGCAGGTCATGTTAAAATTGTACAAGACTTTGGTTCGGCTGCATTTAGAATACTGTGTACAGTTCTGGTCGCCACATCACCAAAAGGATGTGGAAGCTTTGGAGAGGGTACAGAGAAGGTTTACGAGGATGTTGCCTGGTATGGAAGGTGCTAGCTATGAAGAGAGGTTCAGTAGGTTAGGATTGTTTTCATTAGAAAAAAGGAGATTGAGGGGGGACCTGGTTGAGGTCTTCAAAATCATGAAGGGTATAGACAGGGTTGATAGAGATAAGCTTTTTCCCAGGGTGAGGGATTCAATAACGAGGGTGTCACGCGTTCAAGGTGAGAGGAGAAAAGTTTAAGGGGGATACCCGCGGAAAGTACTTTACACAGAGGGTAGTAGGTGCCTGGAACGCGTTGCCAGCAGAGGTAGTAGAGGCAGGCACGGTAGATTCATTTAAGGTGCGTCTGGACAGATGCATGAGGAGGTGGGGAGCAGAGGGATACAGATCCTTAGGAATTGGGCGATAGGTTTAGACAGTGGATTTGGATCGGCGCAGGCTTGGAGGGCCGAAGGGCCTGTTCCTGGGCTGTAAGTTTTCTTTGTTCTTTGTTCTTTGTTCTTTGAATTTCAGTGTATTGAATGTGTTTTACAACAAAAAGAGATCATTTTTCAATGATCATCATCCATCGACATAACTGTATTTATAGAGCATGGAAAGTGACGGGATGGGAGCGTTATTTTACTTTTAAAACATTGAACAGTACCACAGTCACCAGACAAGCTCCCTGCCCTGCCTATCTCAAAGGCTCGCACTCTTGCCAGGTTACAGTCAAGCCAAGTACATCCAGAAAAAGAATAGGAACAGCAGGCAGCATTTTAAAAGGTTGGCTTCCTGGGACTGGGATTCCACCTGCCTCTGCGTGCTTGACGTAGATTTGAAAATTTGGGCCCTAATCTTTTGCATAATGTTCCACAAGTACTGTAAGAAAAAAACCTTTCAGCCACAATTCTGATTACAGGTCATACCAGTTAGCTGTTTCTCTCTCTACAGAGGCTGCCTGTCCTGAATATTTCCAACATCTTGTGATAATGAAAATCTTTTCATCTTGCAGTCATCAGGACTAAGACAGAAGAAACCAAAGTTTAAAAGGGAATAATTATGGAGCATGAGTGAACAAAACTGTTTAGTTGAGCTGGGGTTGGTATGGCAATGCAACTGGACTGTTTACTATCAATCTTAGTTAGCTTAGTTAATTAATGACCCATAACAACATTAAAAGAGGCTGCACCTTCAAACACATTCTTGCCAATATTGGTCCAACCACCTTATCCTTTTTTTATCCATGAGTCTCTGTTCCCTTTCAAAGTTTCTTTTCTTGCATTCCCAGTTCTGTTAAGTGCAAGACTAAAAGCTTCTCATTAGGAAATGATTTTGAGATTACCAATTCTTGCTACATTACTCTGGCAACATCCTGACCAGAGCTTAACTGTTTGGTCTGAGCTTTAACAGCTAACTAAGGTTGACAGTTAACAAATTCAGCTACATCTCCATGCCAACCATTCTCAGGAGCTGTTGTGTAGATTTTAGCTTCCCAAAAGCCAAAGGAAATTGGAATTCCCTCCTGCTGGAAATAAAAACTTCTTGATACTGGAAGTGAAATCTTTGAAAGTTATGAAAAATGTTGAAAGCATGTGCCAAGGATTTCATTTGGTCTGTCACCTGGAATGCACAAGTGGAGAGTGAAGGATTTTCATCTGTTTTTCAGGTTGTACTGTAGATAAATAAATAGTAAATGAACATTAATCTGCAGAACCTGTTCTTTCAGCTATTATCTGGGCTTCATCAGAAACACTGGGTTGAAGCTTGTTACTTATTGGATAAGTGTAATTTCGTTGAGTTTTGTTCAGTGTCTCTCTCCATGGGACCCAGCATGATTTCTCACTATATCATCGCAAATACACCTCATTAACCATCTAACCTGTCCCTATGGCAACGTATTCACCTAGTCCTAGCCCGATTCTATCACCCAACGAACTTGCTAATGTACAAGATGATACAGAATAGATCCCTGGTGCCAACACCATCTTTAAAAGGTCATTATGAAACTGCACAAGTCCCACAGTCCTTAGCTGCCCTGCGAGATGCCCCAGATATTTGCCCCAGACACTGTAGAGAAGGGTAGGCTGGTGTCTCCTCACTTTACAGATGGGAACCTGGAAATCCTACAGAAGAGGGCCATCCAGGGCTGGCTGTGAATGCCACAATACCAAAGTGTGCTGGCCTGAGCTGAGTTTGCCACCCAAATCAGTGTGATTTCAGCTGTGTGGAGGATGCCCAGCAATGTCGGAGAAAGATCAATGACCTCTCCACTCTGTCAGCCACCAACTTCTCTCTGCGACTTTTCACTCATCCTTTCTCTGCTATCACACCCAGCTCTCACCAAGTTTCTTGCTCTGTGACTCTCACTACGGAATGCAATATCCTCCTTCACACACTCTTGCCCAACCCCACATCATCAACCATGGACGCCCTCTGCAATGCCTACTCGCTCGCTTGGTACAGCTCTTCACTTTTTCCACCTGCAGTAGCACTAATAGCTGTGGTCCCACTTTCATCTCACTGAATCCCTACCTTTCTCCCACTGCAGGAGGAAACAGCCCACAAAACCGCTAAAAGAGCCTAGTCAACTGGTGAGTTGCCTGACATTTTGCTCCTCACTCCTTTAGGAGGAAAGGATCCTGATCCTGACTGCCCCAGGTCATTGACAGTCCAATACCTGGAAAGGTATTGGAGGCTGTCATTGACTTATTGCACAGGGATACACTATCTGAAAGCTACCTCACTTATCATTACTGGGGACTACTGACAACAACGACAAATGTCCTGGCTTTGTGCCCACGCTAAGTGGTAAGGTGAGACAGACAAACTGAGAGCCTAATGGCTTTGGCTGCTGCTGATGGTGGTGGGTAGGGCAGGGTGCAGAAAGTGTGACAAAGCGAGGTAATGCAGGAATGCAGTGAGCATCCAGATTGGCTCAAGGTCAGCGAGGTCTAAGAGAGTAAGCTAACAGCCCTAGTCCAATCTGTGAGCTGCTTACCTGTCCCTGCACGCTAAGTATCCTTCCAGCAACACTGCAGTGCTAGTTCCCAGTGCACCCAAAATTGCAATTTTAAACAGAATGGTAAGGTCCAGGGGAATGTTGCCAAACAAAGAGACCTTAGCGTGCAGATTCATAGTTCCTTGAAAGTAGAGTCTCAGAAAGACAGGGAGGTGAAGTAGGCATTTGGCATGCTTGCCTACATTGGTCAGTGCATTGAGTATAAGAGTTGGGAGGCTATGTTGCGGCTGTAGAGGACATTGATAATGTCACTTTCAGAATACTGCATTCAATTCTGGTCTCCCTGCTATAGGAAAGATGCTGTGAAACTTTAAGTGTTTAGAAAAGATTTACAAGGATGTTACCAGGGTTGGTGGGGTTGAGCTGTAGTGAGAGGCTGAATGGGCTGGAGCTACTTTCCTTGGAACATCAGAGACTGAGGGGATGAAGTTATAGAAGTTTATAAAGTCATGAGGGGAATGGATAGGGTGAACAGCCAAGGTCTTTTCCTCAGGGTAGTGGAGTCCAAAACTAGAGGCCATAGGTTTAAGGTGTGAGGGGAAAGATTTAAAAGGGACCTAAGGGGCAACTTTTTCAATCAGAGGGTGGTGCATGTATGGAATGAACTGCCAGAGGATGTGGTGGAGGCTGGTACAATTACAGCATTTAAAAGTCATCTGGACGGGTATATGAATAGGAAGAGTTTAGAGGCATATGGGCCAAATGCTGGCAAATGGGACTAGATTAATTTGGCATGGACAAGTTGGAACGAAAGGTATGG
The DNA here is from genome assembly GCA_024137785.1 of Ginglymostoma cirratum. Taxonomy (NCBI): domain Eukaryota; kingdom Metazoa; phylum Chordata; class Chondrichthyes; order Orectolobiformes; family Ginglymostomatidae; genus Ginglymostoma; species Ginglymostoma cirratum. Next base: position 5,097,360 of record JAHRHZ010000032.1, read on the forward strand.
TTCCATGCTGTACATCTTTACGACTCTAAGTGTCCTTGAAATGAATTGGAAAGATGCTATTAGAGTCCAGAGAGGCTGGAAGGTATGGATGTGGACTGGCAGAGGGGGAAGACATCAGCTGCCCTGGAGCATAAACTGAGATATCCAAGATGGTAATAAAGAGGAGTATGGAGTGAGCTGAAGTTGCCAGGTGCCTGCTCTGACTTTCACGTCAGGAATTGTTGGTACTGAGTCTCCTTATGGGAGATAGTAGGAAAGGAAGCTGCACATTAATGAAGTGAGATTTGCAGATAATGCCAACTGTGAACAAGAAATGGGCACCTCAATGTTCTGTGGAAGAATCTTGTCTCAACACCTGGAACTCAGTTTGAAAATGCAATATGTTGCTCCCAACATACAGAAAGGCTTCATTCAACCTCTCACATAATACTGACATCAGTAGTGGGTAAGTTGTTTGAAGGGATTCTGAGGGACAGGATTTACATGCATTTGGAAAGACAAGGACTGCTTAGGGATAGTCAACATGGCTTTGTGCCTCACTAACTTGATTGAGTTTTTTGAAGAAGTGACAAAGAAAATAGATGAAGGCAGAGTGGTGGACATGATCTATATGGACTTCAGTAAGGCATCAGACAAGATTCTGCATGGTAGACTAGTTAGCGAGGTTAGATCACATGGAATAGAGGGAGAAAGAGTTATTTGGACATGGAAATGGCTTGAAGGTGGAAGACAGAGGGTGGTGGTGGAGGGTTGCTTTTCAGCCTGGAGGCCTGTGACCAACGGTGTGGCACAAGGATCAGTGGTGGGTCCACTGCTTTTCATTTACATAAATGATTTGGATGTGAACATAGGAGGTATGGTTAGTAAGTTTGCAGAAGACATCAAAATTGGAGGTGTATTGGATGGTGAAGAAGATTACCTCAGAGTGGTATGGGACCTTGACCAAAGGGGCCAGTGGGCTGAGAAGTGGCAGATGGAGTTCAATTTAGATAAATGTGAGGTGCTGCATTTGGAAAGGCAAATCAGGGCAGGGACTTATATACTTAATGGTAAGGTCCTGGTGAGTCTTGCTGGGCAAAGATACTTTGGAGCTCAGGTGCATTGTTCCTTGAAACTGGGGTCCCAGATAGAAAAGATAGTGAAGGTGATGTTTGGCATGCTTGCCTTTATTGGTCAGTGCATTAAGTATAGGATTTGGGAGGTCATGTCACAGCTTTACAGGACATTGGTTAGGCCATTTTTGGAATACTGTGTGCAATTCCAGTCTCCCTGTGATAGTAAGGACGTTGTGAAAGTTGAAAGGGTTCAGAAAAGATTTACAAGGATGTTGCCACGGTTGGAGGGTTTGAGCTATACCGGGAGGCTAAATAGGCTGGGGTTACTTTCTCTGGAGTATTGGAGACTCAGGATGGGCCTTATAGAAGTTTATAAAATTACGAGGGGCATGGATAGGGTGAATATCCAAGGTCTTTTACCCAGGATTGGTGGGGGGGAGGGTCCAAAACTAGAGGGCTTAGGTTTAAGGTGAAAGGTGCAAGATTTAAAAGGGACCTAAGGGGCAACATTTTCACACAGAGGGTGGTGCTTGTATGGAATGAACTGTCAGTGGAAGTGCTAGAGGCTGGTTCAGTTATGACATTTAAAAAGCATCTCGGGCATGTGAATGAAAGGGTTTAACATTAGTAGAACTGATTATCTAGATCATTTTCATAGAATCCTTACAGCGTGGAAACAGGCCCTTCAGCCCAACAAGTCCACACTGACTCTCAGAACATCCCACCCAGACCCATCCCCCTATAACCCACCTAATCTACACATCCCTCAACACTATGGGCAATTTAGCATGGCCAAACGACCCAGCCTGCACATTTTTGGGCTGTGGGAGGAAACCAGAGCACCTGGAGGAAATCCATGCAGAAACGGGGAGAATGTGCAAACTCTACACAGACAGTCACCCGAGAGTGAAATGGAACCCAGGTCCCTGGTGCTGTGAGACAGCAGTGCTAACCACTGAGCCATAGAGGCATAGGGGCTAAATGCTGGCAAATAGGACTGGATTAATTTAGGACATCTGGTCAGCATAGTCAAGTTGGACTGAAGTGTCTGTTTGCATGCTGTACAGCTTTATGACTCTATGACTCCCACATTTCTCGACATAGCTCATGTCCTTCAAGCCCTGTAAGATTCTTCCCGTAACTTATTAAGTATGCTGGATTTCTTTCATGGCAATTATTTTGCTAGAACTACGACAAGGTGAACTTTGCATGCACTTGTGGCCCCTGCAGCTGGCCAGAGTAGATTAACCTTGGCAAACAATGCAAGTAATGTTGAGTGTGATGGGGTCTGATTCTGAGAATTAGCACTGGAATACAGAAGAGAAGCATGTATGTAACAACCGCAGTCCTTATGTACTCCTGTTGACAGTTGCCTTTGGATAACTGAACAAGATCAATGATGTTTAAAAAATTTTCAATTTAGTATAATAGGACCTACACCAGATAGGCTGAAACTAGTCAAAAAGGTGTTGCACCATCACCCTCTCACTAGCAATTAGGAGCAAGCAACACACACCTCTTTGCCAGTGATATTCATCCCAAGGAAATATATTTAAAAAGTGTGATCTATTCCCCAGCTTGTGATTTGAAAGTACCTGTCTCCTTTGCAACTTTGAATCCTGAAATGCAATATTTACTTAGGAATAATGAAAGCAAATGCATGCAATGATGGATTTTATTCATTATTGTTAGATGTATTTACGTCCACTTAAATATCACTTCTACAGGAAAATCCCATTCGTCTCTGGCGAGGAGGTGACAAAATTCCCCAATTTCTCTCTCCTGTCCACAATGCCATCCTAAAAAGAGTATGAACAGGAGGAAAGTCTAGGCTAGTTATTTGTTTGCAAAATAATGCAGTTATGTAGTTGTTATGAAGCTCAAGTTATGAGTAAGCTGGAATTACCACAGTATTAGACCTAGGCTTCATGTCAGTGTGACATAAGCATGTGTTCTCCAACTTGTCAATGTTTATCTAACCTCAAACAAATGTCTCAAATTCACCCTGTAATTTTCATTAAATTTTCAACTATAGACAGCTAAGTCTATAAGTGTACAAATATCCTACATAACGTGTGACTACACACTGAATGTGCACCATTTAATAAGAACCATTCTGGAACATCCTGGGGACATGAAAATGCTTGATAGTTGCCAGTCTCTTTTGATATAGAACTTGTATTTGAAGTTATGAAGAGCACAATCAGAAACACCTTGTACAATGATATGTTACCCTCAGTTTGTTTTTAAACTGAAAACTGAAGACACAAAATACTGCTTCAGAGGCTTTTATAGGTAGATATTCAGAATTATTCAGATTATTTTATTGGAAAACCTACAACCATCTCAGGAGCACTGATGGCTAGGTTTCAAAGTCACATCATTCCGCGGAAAAGGAAAGAAAATGCTGTTCTCCTTTTCCCAAACTAAAGCATTGATTTCAAACAGACAGGTACCCACCAGAATACCAAGAGAAATTTCTAGCCTGTAGTCTGTAAGGAATTGAGTAACCTCAACACAATAGGGTAGCAATGTCTGGGAAACGATGTAAATAATAACATATACAATGCAGAGAGTCAGTTGCTTTGCACAAGAATTTAAAGAGGGCTTATCAGACTAAGCATGATGTATTCATTCTAAATGCACACTTTGTTCTTGCGTTTGCAGATTTTATAATTGAGCAGTAAATATGACATTGCGCCTATTCAACTGGCATATGTACCGCCAACTGTTCCAAAAGGGACAGCAAATACAACTTTTGTTTATAATTCTTGCTCTCAGTTCATTCTTATGTTCACCATTGAATATGCTTAAGGCAGAAATTTGTCTGAGGTGGTGATACATGCACAGTCCATGGAACTGAATAGCAAAAGGTGCATCTATTGAGTGATTATTCCATTCATGGTTACCACCACAACCCAAGACAAATTTCCAGTCCTTTAGCTGTTGACAGGTTTTTTTGCCACTGCTGGATCTAAAGTGTGTGAGTGATATAACACTCAATAAACATGTTGAAGTAATGTGAAGTTCTCATTGTCAAAGCAAATAGCATTTAGACCATATTGTCAAAACTACAGTATTCAAAACAGATAGTGCTACACTTATCTTGTTATGAAGTACAGTGTCCAGTTTTGAATTCAATTGAATTGGATTAGCTTTATGTTTTGGTCCTTGCATATGGCAATTGACATTGCAACTCTGGAGAGGATGCAGAGTAGGTGACCACATTGTCGCTCATCTTTCAAATATTTTGTTTAAAAAATACTTCTCTAAAATTTAGACTTATTTAGTTCAAGGAAACTCGGGAAAAGATATAAAAGAAGATTTTTAAGCAAAAGGATTCTGCTCAGGTCAATAGTTTATTTAAAATGGAAGAAGAATATAAAACAAGATTTATGCCTGCAAACTTCATGAAGGATTAGCAGAGTCATTACTCTGTGGATTGAAACATAGCAACACGAATACTAACATCTTAACATGAGAAACAGGACCAGGAGCAGGCAATCCAGTCCATTGAGCAGCCTCTACCATTCAATAAGATCATGGTTTTAACTCCAATTTCCTGCTTGTCCTTCATAAAATTTGAATTCTTTTGTCAATCAAAAGTCTGTCAGATTCAGCCTTGAATATTTTCAAAGGCCGAGCTATAACTATTCTCTGTGGAAGTGAATTCCAAAGAATAATGACCCTCTGAGGAAAGAAATTCTTGCTTATTTTTGTTTCAAATGTGAGGAACCTTATTTTTAAACTGTGCTCCCCAATTCTAGATTCCTCATGAAGGTAAAACATTCACTCAGCACCTATCCAGCCAAGTTCCTGCAGAATCTTAAATGTTTCAATAAGATCATCTCCCATTTCTTAGACTCCAATGAGTATTGGATGAACCTGCTCAACTTGTCAAAAGATTAACACGTCATAACAGGGATCAGACCAATGAACATTCACTGAGCTGCTTTCAGCGCAAAAATATCCCTCCTTAAGTACAATGAGCAAAACTATACAGAGTACTCCAGATGTGCTTGTCCATTCAGTTGCAGCAACATTTCTCCAATTTATACTTCTTTCCTCTGCAATAAAAGGGATAATTATATTCGCTTTCCTAATTATGTGTTGTACCTGCATGATGATGTTTTTGTGATTCATGAACAAGGAGGTCCAAATCCCTCTGTACTGCAGCATTTTGCCATTTTTCTCCATATAAATAACATTCTGTTTTTCTGTTCTTCCTGCTAATTTGCATAATTCCCATTATATTTCACCTACTAATTTTTTCAAACTTGTTCATCACTGCTGGGTTATTGTTGCTTTGGTTAGCGATTATTGCCCTCGAGAACGTGGTTCTGAACTGTCTTTTTGAACTTCTACAGTCCTCTGCTGTAGTTGTAAGGGGTAGTGCCAGAGGGAGGCTTTGGGGAGTCAGGAGCTGCATACTTGCCACAGGAATCCTAGCCCCGACCTGCTGTTGCACATATTTGAGGCTCCAGTTCTGACCTATGTAACACTCCACGACTTACAGTTTCCAAATTGAAAAAGACCCATGTATCTTAAATCTCAATTTGTTGTTAGTTACCTAATCCACTATCCATGCTCATAAATCACCCTCAACCCCATTAACTCTTAATGTTGTGCAGCAACATTTTTTATGGCACCTTATCGAATGCCATTTGAAATTCCAAATGCATTACATCTACAGGTCCCCCTTTATCTACCTTATCTGTTATATGTGAACACAACAGGATTGAATTTACATTCAGTTTGAGGGAGAGAAGGGAGAGTACAAGATAAGCATTTTATATTTAAAGAAAAGTCTGAAAGCAGAGTTAGCTAAAGTGAAGTGGCAAACTAGAGTAAGTGACAGGTGAATAGAGATGGAGTGGCAGATATTTAACGGGATAGTTCACAATTCATGGAATAGATACGTTTTAGAGAAAGAACAAGTCCAAGGTGAGGATACACCAGCTAAAAATATTAAAATTAGAATCAAACATCAAATGAAGAATATAATTGCACCAAGGTGGTTGGCAGGTCAGGGAATTGGGCAGAATATAAAGGGCAGCAAAGAATGATTAGAGGATTAATAAGGATGGGGAAACAATTGAGTGAGAGAAAGCTAGCTATAAATATAAAGATCTGACTGTAAGAGTTTCTATAGATATTATTGAAAAGTTAACAAATGAATGTTGGCCCGATAGGAAATGAGACTGAAGAGGTAATAAGAGAAAATAAGAAGATGCCAGGTAAATGAACAGACATTTTGCATCCCTCTTCACTTCAGAGAACATAAGTAACATCCTGGAAACAGCTGTAAATCATGAAATGGAAGGGAGAGGGGAACTCAAGAAAATTACAATCATCAGGGAAATTATACTGAGCGAATCGTTGGAACTGTGGACTGACGAGTCCTAGGTACCGGCGGATTTTATGCTAAGCTCTTAAAACACTTGATTAATGAGAGAATTTATGCATTCATCTGAATTTTCCAAAACTTCCTAAATTCAGAGAAGGTCCCATTATATTGGAAGACTGCTCATGTAAATCATTTATTCAAAAGGGTGACAGAAAGAAGGGAACAACAAGCCAAATTTCTGTCATAGCAAAAAATATTAGAAGCAATGATTAAAGACATTATAGTCAGGCATACAGATAAATGTAAAGTAGTCAGACAGATTCATTGTGGTTTTATGAAAGGCAAATCACACTTAACCAATTTATCTGAGTTCTTTGCAGAAGCAAGATATGCGTTTGACATAAGGGAACCGGTCAACTAATACCTGGAATGGGTGGGTTAACATATGAGGAAGGTTTGGACAAGCTAGGCATGTACCTGCTGGAGTTTGGAACAGCAAATTGATTGAAACATAAAATTCTGAAGTGTCTTGACAGGTTGAATGTGGAAAGGATTTTTCCTCTTGTGGATGAATGTAGAATTAGGAATTATCATTTAAAAAGGTGTTGCCTATTTAAGACAAACATGAGGAGAAGATTATTCTCAAGGGCATCATGAATCTTTGGAACTCTCTTGCCCAAAAGTGTGGTGAAAACTGTCTTCGAATATTTTTAAAGCGAAATTAGATAAATTTTGATAAACAAGGAGGTAAAAGGTTATTGGCGGTAGGAATGTGGAGTCATCAGATCAGCCCTGAACAAGCTTGGGGGGTTGAAAGGCCTACTCCTGTTCTTAATTTGTACGTTCATATGTATGTTTGAAGACTGATAAATCTGTCAAACACATCTTCCCTCTTACAATTCACTCATTTACACATTCACTCTGACTGCAAGATGATTTTCCAAATATCTTGCTTATCTCCCGAATAACAGATTCTGGCACTTATGGAATGACAGATCTTAGATACTTTGGGCAATAATTTCCAGCTTTTTGTCTCCATCCTTTCTGTAATAGTGGTATTACAGTTACAGTTTACCAATCTGCTGGGACCATTCCAGAACAAAGGAGAGTTTGAAAGACAACCAATGCTTCCACTGTCTCTATAGCTACTTCCTTTTAGGATGCTAGCCATTGGGACTAGGGGACTTGACAGTCCATGGTTACAATAATTTGCCTTATACATTTTTTGTGTTGATCATGTTATTTTACATCATTCCTTCATTTTCCCCTTACTTTCTACCATTCTTTGTACTTCTATTTTCTGCTGTTAAAACAGATACAAAATATGACAAGTCATTGCAGTTCTTTAAATGGTCAATTGTAACTATGATGTGCAAGGGCTATCATGATTTCCCAATGCGTTGAAAAGACTTTTGCTCATATGGGCACAGATTTTTTTTTGCCCTTCCTGGACATAGAATGGTTGACAGTAGGGTGTGCATGAGAGTAGATGAAAGGAGGGACAGATTTTATGCTTTGTTGTTATCTTTTTCTTACATTTTCATACCAGTTAATGAGTTAGTTTGGAAGGTCATGATAATTCATATTGTTAAATAGGTTTTTTATTCTGAGATTGGTGTTAATGCATTGGTCAGAGAAAACGGTATTTCACTTTGTGTCCAATCCATAATATACCTGACTCAGGAATGCTTGATGTGACTGCTCAGTGATAAACTAGATGAGTGTTCCATTCCCCAATAGATATTTCTCACTTTGACAGAAAATGTATACTTTTCAAAATTAACATTCCAAATGAATGCCTTACACTTCCAAAAATTCAGTAGCTTGAGACGCGACTCATTTTAGTGCCATTTCCCATATTCAGAACACCGCTGTGAATTCATTGGCTTAAATCAATAGTAAAGAATGGCAAATAAATATTGTCCTTTCTAACAGTTTGATGTACTTTTTTTATATTCTGTACATATATTTCAAGATATACAAACTAAATCCAGATCAAAGTACATAGTTGGATAAATGCTGGACTGGAATTATTCTATTCAATTCTAAATTTATACATGGAATGATATTCAAATAACCTCATGCCTGAGGCATCATCACAAGATGTACATCAGCACTGAAATCTAAAACCATCAGAATCATGATGCTAATTCAATTATCTTTTACTGTAAAGGTCATAGGCCAATATGAACCCAAGTTTGATCAAAATAATCAGAAGTCAATCCAGACTGAACAAGTAAACAAACACTGGCTTTCAGTACTGAGACCTAACAGGAACCGCTTGATCATGAACATCATCAGGGTCTGCTAATGTCACTGAACAAGAAGAAAAAAAGGCGATGGTGATTCGAGAGAGTAAGATCTATTAATAAGCTTTATCATTCCTTTCCAAAGAAAAACTTAACGTATGCTTGTCAAAAGAAAGTACAACGGGAAACAGATATTGAAAAATGTTGGAAAAAATGTTGCACTTTGAAAACCTACTACTACTAGAGACTGCCTTCATGCGATTGTCTGAAGAGGAGATTTATACAATCCGAAGGCACTGTAATGCCACGGTTACATCAAAGGATTTGTTTGGCTAACAACGAGTACTTTAATTTGCAATTGAAACACCGCAGTTAACCGAAAACTATGAACCTGTTAGAAGTGTACTTTCTGATGCAAGCACATCACGGTTATTAGAGATACTATTAAGAACAATTCAAAACACCGAATCGTAGAGCTACAGTTGTTAATGTTTTAAGAATAAAAACTCACCCCATATCATCACGATCAAGTGAATAGGAAGGTAATTCATTTTTTTTAACTGATGCCTAGCTTCCAATTGTTTAAACAACGCCTCTGTTTATAATCAGATTACAGCTCGGTCCCTCTCACTCGCGCTCTTTAATCCTAAATCATTGAAGATTCCGGCTTCAGTGCCTCGATATTGTGAGCCGTTACTGGAGGCACGGAAATCGCAAGAGTTGGAAGGTACTAAGCATCAGTTATCTCTGCAGTTTAAGTAATAGTCTGCTCTCCAGGTGAGGGCTGAGTTTGGCCGAGGTAGGGCTCCTTACACCCTCTTTCCAGCCCTCAGCTCCTTACTTCATTCGAGCAGCTGCTCCGCTGGGCTGGAACCACACAAGCACTCCGATAATAGGCTGGAGTGCTATGGTTTGAATGATGGGATCCGCCCAGGAGCTGGGAGATAGCGATCCAATTACACAGCATCACTGGGGCTGGAGCTTGACGTCAAAGAGTGGGTGGAAATGTGGGCAGCCCAAACCCTGAGAAAATGAGCGAGTGGAAAAGATCAGAATCGAAGAACACAAGCACTGAATAGTAAGGGAGGAACGAGGAGAAACAGAACAAAGAGTCATGGAGAAGCCATGAAACAAAACCGAATGGGAAAAGCGGGTAAAGGTAGAAGGCAGGGAGGACCAGAATTCTCACACCAGGGGAACAAAGGGAATATGAACGCAATATGGAGCACTGCTTTCTAAAACACAATTGCTGAAAGGAGAATAACAACTGACAATACCTTTGCTGACGCTACGTACTTAGAGCTGACCTACGTTTAACCCTTTTCCAAAGCTTTTCAAATAATAATGTGAGACCTTATTGCGCGGAAAGTACAGCGAATAGTAAATACCATGGATAGGCAGACAATTCCTTAAACCACCCGCTTCACCTAGACAGATACGTTGATCCCTCTGCCTGATTTTATATAACACGAAAAACTCTACTTTTAGGAGTAGTCTTAACCAAAATTGGACAATACCTGAAACTACTTAACCCTTAACACAGCCCCATGTGTGGATGTGAAACAAAAATAACGGAAATTGCTGGAGAAACTCAACAGTTCTGACAGCATCTGTGAGAAGAAATTAGAGTTCGTGTTTCCATTCCGGTTTTGCTGCAGAGCCACCGGACTCGAAATGTTAAGTCTGCTTTCCCCCCACAGAAGCCGCCAGACCTGCTGAGTTCCACCAACAGTTTTTGTCTTTTCTGATCAGCAGTTGTTTAAATGTGTTGGTCCCAGGTAAGAACAGTCCTTTGAAAATTTGTACATCTTACATTGGGAGTGTGTTCACTTGATTAATCTCTGGTGAGGCAGTGAGGGTGCAGGACATTAGGGCCTTCCACAAGAGTTTGAGTTTTAAAAATTCGAAGGAGCTTTAAAAAAGTTTCCTGAAATGTAAATTGAGCAGTCATTTCCTTTTCACACTTAAAGATAGTACATTTTGTCTTCTCACTAAATAAAAACCGAAAGAACTGCGGATGCTGTAAATCAGGAACAAAAACAAAGTTGCTGGAGAAGCTCAGCAGGTCTGGCAGCATCTGCGGAAGGGAAAAACAGAGTTAACGTTTCAGGTCTGGTTCTGAGGAAGGGTCACCAGACCCGAAACGTTAACTCTGTTTTCTCCTTCACAGATGCTGCCAGACCTGCTGAGCTTTTCCAGCAACTTTGTTTCTGTTTTTGTTGTCTTCTTACTGTTCTACTTCATGAAGTACTTCAGTGATACCCTCAAGGCCTCACTGGCAACGTGTGGCATTCCCACAGACACTTGGCAATCACTAGCTCGAGACTGTCCAAAGTGGAGGAGGAGCATCCGGGAAAGTGGTGAGCACTTGGAGCCTTGCCGTCAGGAAAAAGCAGAAGTCAGGCGAAAACAATGAAACGAGAGCACACACCAATATCCCACCTACTCCTTCCCACAACCACCACCTACCCCAAGTGTAACAGGGCCTGCGATAGCCGCAGCAGTCTGTACAGCCACATACAGACTCACCTGAGAGTGGAAGAGGGTCATCCTCGCCTGTGAGGTACTGCCAATGATGATGATGGGGACTTATTATTAATGTCACTTAGGCACAGAATAACTTTTCATCACTGTGAAAGAAATCATGATCCATTGTCTATCCATTTTTCTGGCTGCTTTTGGATTCCAGATGGAAGAGCAACATGAAATACATGTACCTGATCTCTTCTAGTCCGTTGGGAAAAATATTCCATGCGGACTTTGTGGTATATAACCATCTCATGTTCTCTAGCAGTCCACTGTTCAAAGGATTCTGTTGCATATTGTGTCATGGAAGGGTTCATATAGGATTCGGATCTTTTGCTGGGTTAGTTTTATTCAAATGTTTCTAAATCTTGTTTTAAATATCTCATTTTGTATTTATGTTGCCTTATTGGCTTTATTGTAAATGGAAGGATTGGATAAACAGGACGACCAAGCATTCATTCCTTCCATTAGTCTCAAATGTTACTAATATTCCTGACAGATTTTTTTTTGAAATCTTTTACCTGTCTTCCCAGAAAGTAGAAGGAAAGATACTTTAAAAGCAGAATTGCAAAACTAAATAGAGTGGAAAGATTGCCATTGGTGGGGGAGGTGATGGCCTAGTGGTATTATCACTGGGTAGTTAATCCAGATAATGTTCTGGGGGCCTGGGTTCCAGTCCTGCCAGGGCAGATGGTGGAATTTGAATTCAATAAATATCTGGAATTAAGAATCTAATGATGACCATGAATTGTTGTGTGGAAAAACCCATCTGGTTCACTAATGTCCTTTAGGGAAGGAAACTGCCACCCTTACCTGGTCTGGCCTACATGTGACTCCAGACTCACAGCAATGTGGTTGATTAACTGCCCTCTGGGCAATTAGAGATGCCTAGCCAGCAACACCTACATCCCATGAGTGAATTAAAGGAAAAAAAGCCTCCACCTCTTTTACATACTTCTTGAAATTTTAGCAAAGCACTAGAGAAAGAAAAATTTTATGTTAGCTTAGCAAATACACAATATGGTCTCATACTGAACCATTTAAAAAGCAGTCAACATTCCATTGCTAATCACAAGTCAGTGATATCAGTTAGAATTCTAATGAACCCTGTGTGTGGAACACGCCACATGTGGGATTGTTGAATGAAAGAAGGAATGGCATTGCTCAATGTTAAATAGACAGGTAACTCTCACAATGCTAGCTTGCATATGACGAGTGGCCACTGGGCTACGTTAACACAGAAATTAGCAACTGTGGAAACCTCCCCCTATCTAAATTGATGCTAGAAGGAGAGAAAAAGGAGGAAAATTAGGGAACAATCATATAAAGGGAGTAGGCATGTCAATAAGGTAGCAGTTTCAACCGGTCAAACTTGAATCCAGCCCTGATTGGAAATTTGTCTTCCCCAACAGCTATACACGTTCGTAATCTTGATCTATCATTAATCAGTCATAAATGCACTGCTTAAACTTGACAAGAAATGACATTAACTCAGCAATCTCATTTGAAAAAGCCATTGAATCATTGGTGTGGAAAATAGAACTTCACATTGGGACAGGAGGAGGTACTTTTAAAAAATGCTTTTTTTGGATAGTTTTAAGGGATTTTTAGCTGGATCTTCTCTGTGGTAAATACTTTTTTATGCTAGTGTTAGGAGAGAATCATAGCCACATGTTCCACTTCTAAAACTAAACATCATTTACCTCACTAGAAAAGAGAAATTCACCACCAAGCCAAACAATTTTGCCAAGTTTACTGAGGTATCATCTGGTAGATTCCGTGCAATTTCAGTGCTACTACCAATATTCATGAGCTACGTCATTCTGTTGTTTTTAACAATCTTGTGAAGTAGCTTAAACTATACACATTTAGTCATTTCAGTGTAAATCAGCTATGATGGACCTACCAGTACAGTCTTCTTATATGCGTTTGTAAGTTCCTCAAGTGTGTAGCAATGCCATGCAATTCTGAAGAAGACCCATATTGGACTCAAAACATTAACATTGTTTCTGTTTTCAAAGATGCTGCCAGACCTGCAAAGTTTCTACAGCATTTTCGTTTCATTTTGGATCTCCAGCATCCACAATGCTTTGCTTATAGTTCAATAAGTTTAGAGGTTTGATCACCATGTCACTCTGCATTGAACTAGTTATTGTCAGCTCAGGTTACAACTGATCTTGGGTGGTTAGGGTCAGAAAATCAAGAATGGGACCTTCCTTTTGATCATTTTTACAATAATCCATACCAATGTACAAGTGTCTGAATATGGAGTGAGCATGGCTTTGGGCTAAACTGCAATGTCTATACTTTGAACAAATATTTATACATTACTAACTGTCACTTAAAGTAGAGGATGTCTGGCAGCTAAAGTACCAGTCACAATGAGGAATAATTTCCTTCAGGATAGTAGTCAATAACATTTTACGAGAAAGAACAAATATTTTCAGCATGTCCTCAAATACCTTAAATTGACATTTATTCCTCCCATTACACATGAGCCCTGACGTCGATACTGTACATACATACTTATCTGTAGCTGACTGTTAGATATTCCTACTCCACCGATGCCAATGTTGCTCTGATCCATATGAGTGTAAGGGTTGCAGGTTTGTTTCTGAGTTAGTGTTCTTTGAAATACCAGCAAGTATTCTCCTAATTCACTCCTGGTTCTTGAACAGTGCTAGAAAATATACATTTGGAAATCCCAGGCAGGAGTAGGAATACGACTCAATTGTAAAATCACCACTTTCCTGTTATAGTTTACCATCTAAGATCACATTTAAAAATAATCGCTTGAGTAAGATACCAGAGTGTGACCGGTGATTGTAGGACAAGAACCAACATAAGTTGTCATTATTTTTGTTCCAATGACAGTTAAGACGGATAGGAGGATTTCATCCTTTGTGCCAAATTATTTTTGATTTTAGTTAAATTCTAATTCAAGCCAGTCAGTGTTAACCAGAGTTAAATTATTTAAGTTTGTAAAACTTTAAAGCTAATTTTGGTCGATGGAATACTAAGCCCAGCAGATCATCGTTTGCCTTATCTCAGCATTTTATTATTCAACATAACTGTTATAAGTGATGTGGGAAATGTGGGTAACCACAAAACAATGAACTCTCATTGCTTGGAAACTCTTCACATTTTCAAAATTCCCTTTAATTCCAATGATAATCAATTTGACAATTCAAAAAGGACCTCTGCCGCAAAACTGCATTAGTCAGAGGATCCCAATAAATAAGGATTTCAACTGGGATCTACAAGTGGAAATTGTGCCAATGTATTAATGAATTAGATCACATGTTTATGGCTCTTAGAGATTTTATTGGTTTCATTTCTATTATTTAAGCCAATTTTTTTAAAAAAAATTTTATTTATCCTGTGTTTATTTCTGCCTGATGAGCACATCAATGGCAATTACATTTACAGATCCCCACTGAATATAAAAATACATATTTGCTTGTTTACTGCAACATAGTTATGTTCATGTTTAGACCTACAATGTGTTCTGGTTAAATCACAAGGAGTTTGTGGTGAGAAAGAAATCCTCTCATGACCTAATCCAGAGGTTCCCAAACTCTAATTTGTGACTCCCATGGGTTTTCAGAAACAGTGAATGGGGTCATAAAGAATAAAATGACATGAATCTGCTGCCCCTTGTGTTGTCTCAGCAATGGGATGTTGCCAATCACGAGATAAACACCTACTGTTGGACACTTCTATCGACTGCAATGGCTCGTTTAAGGTAAGCTGTCATGAAATTGTGTCTTTACAAACAGGTCAGAGGTTCCTGAGCAGCTTCTTAAAGCACACAGATTGAGAAGGACATAGATTTAGCAACTGGCAGTCTCCTGGACAACAAGGGATCAGGATTTTCATCACAAATTGGCATATTTATATGACATTTTGATCTATATTACACAGACCTTTATAACCAAGCACTGCATGTTACTTCTTTATAGCACTTTTCTTTTTGTTGGAATGTTGAATTGTGTTAATTTGCAAGTATTAAAATGGGGCATGTTGGCAAATAGTTTGGGAAGTGCTTGCCTAATCCTCCCTGCCTAGCAATTTTCTCCAATCCAACATAAGCCCTTCCCATCTCAGCCCTACAATTGTTTTTTGAATTCCTTTGGTTTGCTGAATTCATGACTGTTAATAGTCTCCTGAAATCCCTGCTTTTTCAGCACATTTATGTCTCAATGACATTACTTCTTTGAGAATCTCCTAATGTTTCTACTGTTCAACATATGCAATTTTCTATCTTGGAAAGAATCAGAGAATATTTTAAGCCGGCTATGTGAATACAAGTTGTTTTCTACATTTAAAAATATGAAGTAACCTGAAATTATGCAGACAGAATAAGATCATGCTTTAAATGTGAGCTGAAGCAAATTTAATTGTGGGCTGTGTGAGTACAGCCAAGAAACTTAGGTTCTTTCTAATGTTTCACAAATGAAATGGTTATGTTTGTAATGTGGAACAAGTTGGGTGTAACATTTTATTCAATTATAGAAAATACGATATGAAGAAAGATTTAATCTTTATTGCATACCAAATTAACATTGTTTTCATCCATAATTTACAAATAAAAGCCAATATGGGATATAAATGAAAAATTTTCTGTTGAGGGAACTTGCCACAACAGTCAGCAAAATAATCCCCGAATTCCAAAAAAAAGACAGCTCTTGAGAAACTTAATTAGCAAGAGAAAAGAGGATACTTAGAAGAAACATTTTTCAAGGTCAGATATTTCACAGCTCATACATAAATGTATAATCAATCAGAACTTATCCGCAATATTCTTCTGAATCATATGTTAATGACCACAATTGGCTTTTTTCAACCCTCTTCAGGCCCACTGCAAAAAGCAAAACTCAGGTATCTTATATTTTAAAGCTGGGAAAAATGTGTTGTAGGACATACATCCCCCTTGTCTTCTAGGATATACACAACAAATAGTATGCTGACCTACAGTACTTTCCTGATCATACTAACATATGAGGTAGGAGCAGGAGTATCCTTGTTGCCCCTCCAGCATATTCCAACAATTAATAAGATCATGGCAGATCAGATCATAGTCTCAACTCAACATTCTCATCTTCCCCAACACTTTTTCTCCTTTTGCTAATGAAAAATCTATCCAACTCTGCTCTAAAAATATTCAAAGTCTGCGCTGCTGCTGTCTTTTGAGGAAAAGCATTCCAGAGAGGCCCAACCCTCTGAGAAAATCAAATTGCTCCATCTCTTAAATGACAAATTCCTTATTTTTAAACCAGAGTCCCAGATCTAGATTCCCCAGGAAACATTCTCTCCACATCCACCCAGTCAAGTCCCTCATATTTCAATCAAAGTTACCTCTTGCTCTTTTAAACTCCAGGGGATCCAAGTCTAGCATGTCCAATATGTCCTTATAAGGCACCCACCCATTCCAGGTATTAGTTTGAACTACTTCCACATTTACATCTTTCCTTCAAACAGAGTCAACATGGTTTCATGAAGGGGAAATCATGCTGGATAAGTGTATTAAGAATTCTTTGAAAAGGTGGCAAGAAGACAAATAAAGGAGAACCTGTAAATGTAATATGTTTGGTTTTCCAAGAGGTGTTCAACAAGATGCAACATGTAAGGCCACTTAATAAGACAGTATGGTGTCTAGGAAGAAACAGGGATAGAGGCTTGACTTACTAAGGGCAGGGATAGAGCACGTCAGAGAGCCTCTTGAGGTCCTGCTCCTGGACCTGGCAGGTCCAGGCAGTGGGTCATGGAGACATTGTAATTCCCTACTGACTGCCTCTCTTCAATGGCAGCCTTGAAGCATTTAGGGATACATGGGCACCATGGGCTGGGGTGCATTATCTCCCCCACAGACAACATTTTGATTTAGTCTCATCCTTTGTTTATCCCCTTTTTATTTTGTAATTTTATGTTGGGTGATTCGTTAATTTACTGGTAGTTTCAATTATAAATGTAAAACAAGAGTTTTTTTCCCTAGTGGAATGTTGGCTTCTATGTAAAGAAAGTGTCCAGAGGGGAAGGTGGAAACTAATATTTCTCCTAAACTAAAGATTTACAATAAAATCTGAGTGAATCTCTGAAAGTCTTTTGTTGCCTAATTTAACGTGTGGATATTGGTGTATGAAACATGTTTACCAGAGGATCAGTTGTGATTTCTTCAGATGGGAAGACAAAGAAAGCAGGTGCCGATTCCTGTTTCTGGTAAAAGCAAAGTTGCTGGTATTTTTTTTCAAGTGAAATAGCTGAGTAACTGCCAGTGGCTATTTAAAGTGAAACAGCTGAGTCATGCTGCAAGATCACGATTGATGATTATCCATCAGTGTTTATGAAATTAGAGCCATGCTAGCAGTGGAAGAATGAGGTGGAGATGTTGACTCAGGTCTCTTCTCTAACCAAGAAGAAACAAGCTATCACTTCCATTTTATCCTTACCAGGAAGGCGTAAAATTAGAAATTAAGTATTTTTGGAACTAACTGCAACGGCTCTGGAAACCATACAGGGAATGAGAAGAGTCAGGAAAATGTTTTGAGCATGACAGGAAAACTTCCATAATACTACACTTAAATAAAGGCACATTCCTCGTGACTAGTAAGGACAAATCATAAATTTTCAAACACAGAAACAGTGGGAGACAATGTTGATGATGAAACATTATGTATTTTGTATACCTGTGAGTTCTACAATTTGGAACCACAGGGGGCAGGAATTAACAGCTCAGAAAATACATCCCAATAGACATGCTGTTATATGAAACATAAAGAAATATTCTCCAGTAGGATCATTTGGCCAATGTCAGTTCTTGGGTAGTTTAGCAGCCACCAGAGTCAGTTGATAATAATGGTTAAAAAGTCAAAACTTATAGCTTCTTAGTCTGAATACACACAGCGTTTGTAACAAGACCATTGAGTTAACAGTACACACAGAAATGAATGCATATGCCTTGAAAGCTATTAGAGGGGCATGGATGCAGGGTGACCAAGATTGGAAGCTATTCAGGATATTCAATGTTCTGGAAGAATAGGCAGAAAAGAAATGGAGCTTTGTTAATAAAGGAATGTATCAGTGCATCACTACCAGTGCAGGTACAATGTGGAATCGGTTGGGATGGCAATAATGAAAAACAAGGGAAAGAAGGCACAGGCGGAAGTTGTCTATAGGCCCCAAAGATTTATCTCAGTGTAGTACAAAGCATAAATCAGGATATAATGGAAACACATATAGGACATTATAATTGTCATTGATTGATTGATTTATTTATTGTTATGTGTTCCAAAGTACAGTGAAAATCTTTGTTTATGAGCAGGTACAAGCAGATCATAGTAAAGAAAGAATGTACAGATCAAAATGACTTAGAGGCATACAGGTTACAGTGCACCGGTGTGCACTAGGTGAGATCAACCTCAGCAAAATCAGCTTTATTTGAGGCTAGAGAGTCCATCAATCAGTTTGATAATGGCTGGGAGAAAGCTGTTCTCGAACCAGCTCATGCATGTGTTCAGGCTTCTGCCTGATAGAAGAGGTTGTAGGAAATCATTACCAGGGTACGATGGGTCTTTGATGATGTTGGCTGCCTTTCTGCAGCAGTGAACCGTGTAAATGGAGTCCATGGATGGAAGGTTGGCTTCCATGATGGGCTGTGCACACCACCTTCCGTAGTTTCTTACAGTCCTGGGCAGAGCAGTTGCCATACCTGGCCATTATGCACCCAGACAGTATGCTTTCAATGGTGCATCTGTAGAAGCTGGTGAGGGACATTATGGGCACGCCAAATTTCCTGAGCCACCTGAGGATAGAGGTGTTGATGTGCCTTCTTGACTGTCACATCTACGTTGGAAGTCCAGAATAGGTTGTCATTTATCGTCACTCCGAAGGACTTGATGCCCTTCACCCTTCCAACCCAATTCTGTTGATGTAGATGGGGGCATGTTCTCCTCCTTTCTTTCAGAAGTCAATGATCAGTTTTTTAGTTTTGTCGAAAGTGAGAGACAGATTGTTTACATTGCACCATGTCACCAAACCCTCTGTCTCCCTTCTGTAGTTGAGGTGTTGTTCCTCCAGCTTGTGCTGGGCTTCACTGAAACACTGTAGTCCCATAATGGTGGTGTTGTCAGCGAACTTGTGTATGGCGTTCATGCAGAATTTGGCAACACTATCGTAGGTGTCAAGGGACTACAGTAGGGGGCTGAGGACACATCCTTGCAGGCTACAGTGTTGAGTGTTATCATGGAGGAGGTGTAGTTTTCTATCCTCATTGATTGCTGTCTGTGGGTCAGAAAGCTGAGGTTCCAGTTGCAGAGGGCAGAGCTGAGACCAAGGTCACAAAGTTTTGAGATCAGTCTGGAGGTGATAATGATGTTGAAGGTAGAGCTGTAGTCAATAAGCAGGAGTCTGACATAGGTATCATTGATATCCAGATATTCCAGGGACGAGTGCAGGGCTAGGGATATGGCATCTTCTGTGGACCTGTTACATCAGTAGGCAAAATGTAGGGGATTGAGGCGGGCTGGGAGACTGGAATTGATGTGGGCTAAGACCAGCCTCCCGAAGCACTTCATAATTATTGAGGTCTGAGCCATTGGGCGGTAGTCATTAAGGCTGCAATCTACATATTTTCTTGGGGGAGGTGATGGCCTAGTGGTATTATCACTGGACTGTTAATTCTTGAGATCCAGATAACATTCAGGGACCTGGGTTCAAATCCAACCATGGGAGATGGTGGAATTTGAGTTCAATAAATATCTAGAATTACAAATCCATTATCAGTTGTTGTAAAAACCCATCTGGTTCAGTAATATCTTCTGGGGAAGGAAATTGCCATCCTTACCTAGTCTGGCCTACATTTAATTCCAGACCCACAGCAATATAGTTGACTCTTAACTGCCCACTATGCAATTAGGCATGGGCAATAAATGCTGCCTAGCCAGCAACACCCTCATCCTGTGAATGAATAAAGGGAAAAAAAATATTGATGGGACATTTCAGGTGGTCAAGGGTAACATGGAAGATGAATTTGTAGAGTGCACCAGGGATTATTTCATGAAACAGTACATCATAGGACCTAAAACAAAGTTGCAGGTCTGGTGACTGAGGAAGGGTAACTCTATTTTTCCCTTCATAGATGCTGCCAGACTTGCTGGGCTTTTCCAGCAACTTTGTTTTGTTCCTGATTTACTGCATCTGCAGACCTTTCGGTTTTCATCATAGAACCCACCTGGATAAGGCTCTTTTGGATCTAATAGTGTGTAATTGGGTAGGTTTAAAAAGAGATTTGTAGTTAAGGATGAGCTTGGGAAACACAGCAGAGTAGAATTTCAAATTCAGTGGAAGGGATTCTCAAACCAGTATTCACAACTTGAACGAGGGCAATTGCAGAGATGTAAAGAAAGAGTTGTTTAAAGTAGCATACACTAAAGGGAAAGTCAGTGGATGAGCAGTGGCAGGCATTTAAGCAGATATTGCATAACATGCTGCAAAAATTATTCCAGTCAGAAAGAGACACAATAAGATGGATGACCCACCCGTTAACAAAGATGGTCAAGGAAAGAAAAAATAAGTCTAACAAACACAAACTACTGGTAGGCCAGAGAATCGGGTACAAAAGGTGAAGTCACATGGTATCGGGGTGAGCTGGCTGGATGGATACAGAAATGGCTTAGTGATAGAAGACAGAGGGTAGTGGTGGAAAGATGCTTTTTGGAATGGAGGGTTGTGACTAGTGGTGTTTCACAGGGACCAGTGCTGGGACCTCTGCGGTTTGTGGTATATATAAGTGATCTGGAGGAAAATGTAGCTGGTCTAATTAGTAAGCTTGCAGATGGTTCCAAGATTGGTGGAGCTTTGGATAGTGAGTTGGATTTTCAGAGGATACAGCAGGCTACAGATCTTTTGGAGACATGGGAAGAAAAATGGCAGATGGAGTTTAATCTGGATAAATTAGAGATGATGCATTTTGAAAGTAAAGTATAGGTGGAAATTGTACAGTGAATGGCTGAACACTGAGGATTGTTGACATGCAGAGGGATCTAGGTGTGCAAGTCCACAGATCACTGTAGGTGGCAGCGCAGGTAGATAAGGTAGTAAAAAAGGCCTATGGTATGCTTGGTGTAATTGGAAAGAGCTTTGAATACCAGTTACACTGCAGCTTTATAAAGCTTTAGTTAGGCCATGCGTGGAATATTGTGTACAGTTCTGGTCACCACACTGCTAGAGGGATGCGGATGCTTTGGAGAGGGTACAAAAAATTTTACCAGGATGTTGCCTGGTATGAGGGATTTTAGCTATGAAGAACACTTGGCTAGACTGGGTTTGCTTTCACTGGAATGCAGGAGGTTGAGCGCACCCTCACAGAAGTTTGTAGGATTTTGGATGGCATGGATGGAGTGGAAAGTATGGGGTTTCTTCCCAGGGTGGAGGAGTCAGTTACTAGGGGACATAGGTTCAAGGTACAAGGGGGGGATGTTTAAAAAAAATGTGCAGGCACATTTTTCACACATAGGGTGGCGGGTGTCTGGAACGTGCTGCCAGAGGAGGTGGTGGAAGCAGACACAATAGCAGCATTCAAGAAACACCTGGATGAATACATGAATAGGAATGGAATAGAGGGATATGGATCTGATAAGTGAAGACAGTTTTGGTATGCAAGGGCAAAATGTGTCAGCACAGTCTTGGGAGGGTCGAAGGGCCTGTTCCTGCGCTGTTTTGTTCTTTGTTCTTTGAATTATCAAGGGACCAGCGTTAGGTGATTAAAAAGTTAATAAATAGACAGGAAATATAAAAACAAACAGCTAGATAAATAAAATGAAAGAGAGTAGCTAAAGTTAGTGTGGGACCCTCGAAGTACTCAATTTGGGAATTATAAAAGGAGATGGGAGATAACTCACATCAGTATTTTGCATTGGTCGTCACTGTGGAGGATGTTTTAAACATCTCAAAGATGACAATTAAGCAAGGTGTTAATGAGGGAAAGATTTTGTAACAGTGCCTATCACAAGGGACAAAGTATTTTGAACCAGGAGACCGAGTTGTATGAGTAACGGGGAGCTTTCTAGGACAATGGGTAAAAATAGACGTCCCCATGATTGGGCTACTAGTAGAGTAGAAGATAGGGTAATGAAAGAGGCTAAAGGAAGACTTACAGAGATGGCAAGAATTCAGAGTGTATTTGGAAATTGATGATAGATGTCAACCTGCTTTGTCACAGAGCAGATCTGTATGGAAAAATTCCTACCAAGTGGAGCTTAAAAGGCTAAGACTAGTGTTAGGACCACCCCAATAACTAAAACTGAAACACTCAGAGAGGCTCGCCTCACCACATAATCTGTTAAAAGTAATGTAAAAAGTGGTATAACTGCCTTTCACTCCTGCCCCGCCAAGCAGCGATGCTGCTTGGCCTGCTGTGTTCATCCAGCTCTACACCTTGTTACCGTGGTAAAATGAAATGAACTCTTTACAGTCATTCTATAATCAAGGTAACAATTTATTTATCTAATTCTAACAGTTAACAAATTAACAAAACTACTAACAAACTGAACAATTCCCCCTTACAAATAAACTATTCCCGAATAAAACAAAACTCTAATGGTGTGCTGTTCCAGTAAATACAAGTCCCACTTACATAAATCAAAATTTTTTTAAAAATTAAAACTTAATCTCTCAAAATTACAGCCAGGAAACATCTTCTGGAATGCTCTGCGCCCATTCCGCTGATCCCCAGTCAGGAACACATTTCTCAGTTGAATTCTTGTGTCAGGAATATTGGCTGAGAGTGCAGCTATACCTTTAGTTGGTTGGTTATTCTGAGATCTTAGAGAATTCTGTGTGAGCCAGAGATTTTCTCTTTAGATCTGATGGATTGCTAACTCTATTAAATGGCAGTTGCTCTCACACCAATTTTCAAATGCCGTCTTCTTTTACACCGTTGGTGACCTATCAATTTCTTACAATAAGTTTGGTCCCAGGTTGTCAAAACCATCAGATTTAAATTTAATTGGTTTTTAGTTTCTAAGTGCCAGGTTTAAATTAATTGCCTGATACTCAACCTGGTTGCCTAAACAAACTACTACCTGGGTCGCTAACCACGCAGCCCCCTGATACAAACGTTTCAATTTCAGGAAATGCCTGTGCACCTGCCGCTTCTTGCAGACATTTTCTTTCTCTCCAAGCCTAGAAAAGCACATCATCTTTATACACTCTTCCCCGCTATCATTTTACAAGCATTAAATTCCAATATCCTGCCTTCCAATCCTCAAATACTCTATCCAACTTCACGAAACCAGGTTAGTCGCTCGAGAATTTGAGGAATATTTAGATTTAAAAAAAGGTTAACGTAGACTCTTCTCCTGCTGAAAAGATCATTTTGAAAATCTCTTTCACCAGTTTAACAATGTTAACTATTAAAGTGTAACTCTATAGATATCAAAGTGGTGTTTCTTGAATGTAAACTACTTGAGAGAGAAGCATTCTACAGTCCCCAAAGGAAGCACCAGGATTAGAGGGGAGCTCTGAAATTACATAAATGTGGTTATGGATTCAACAATGCTCCTTAGTTGTGGCATTTTTCAGTAGGTGCGGTTCTGTAAATGTTGGAGGTTTATAACTGAAGGCGAACGTAGTGAAGTTCTATTGGCATTATAATGGAAAACCTTCAGGAAGCTTTGTGGTGCATGTTAATGATTTTTCCTTGGGTGCACCAATTATTTGAAGAAAAGTTTATCAATCAAATTAGGAAGGAATTAAAATTGGCAGTCGACCTTCTGGAGCTTTCAAACATATGGGTTTGGAAATTAAGCAGGCTGATTCAATGTAATTCGACACCAAAAAAGTCAGTCCCATAGAAATTAGTCACAGCTAGTGAGATCTGGACAGAAAGATATGGTTGCTACGAAGGAAGAGATGGAACGGCTGAGGAGGCTCATTTGACAGCTCAATTGGTCATGCACACAAACCAGATGGAAGTTTTGATGTGTGGAAATTTGGTCTGACCATAAAAAATTGAGAGGAAATATTGACAGCAAATAAAATGTTTTAAAAATTAGGAAGAGAGATACGTATGCTGAAGTTCTTACTTTAAGTCATCCCAGTTATACGATATTAATCATCTTCGGTGATTGCAACTGTGTTGAATTTGAATAAGGGAAACTATGAAGGCGTGAGACACTAATTTGCTGAGGTGGATTTGGGAAATACATTAAAAGACATGACTGTGTACAAGCAATGGATAATCTTTAACTATTCCATGACTTACAACAACCATACACTCCTTCAAGATGCAAAAGCTTGATAAACTGTGATTACAAAGAAAGTTCAGGATTGCGCAAGATTCAAAGAAAAATCTTATAAATTCAGAGAAAATAGCAGTAATTCTAAGGATTGGGGGATTTATACAACATAACAAAGGAAGACCAAGTAACTGATAAAGAAAGGAAAAAATAGAATATGAATGCAATCTTACAAAAGGTATAAAAATGACTATAAAAGCTTCCGTATGGGCATAAAAGGGAAATGTTTCACTAAAACAAATATGGTCCATTAAAAGCACAGTCACATGGATTTATAATGGGAAATGGAGAAATGGTAATTTTCACTGAGGAATATACTAGAAATCTCCCAGAAGAAGAGATCCAAGTTGCTCGGGAGGATGAGGAGTTGAAGGAAATTAGCGTTAGTAAGAAGATTGCACTGGAGAAATGATAGAGGCTGAAAGTCGATAAAAATTAAGGATCTGATGTCCTACATGCCAGAATGTTGAAGGAGGTGACTAAGGACATATTTGATGTACTGGTGGATTATCTTACAAAATTCTATAGATTCAGAAATGTTTTCGGTGGATTGGAAGTTGGCAAGTGAAGATAGCTACTTAAAAAGGGAACACTGCAGTGAGTAACTCATCTCCTGACTCCCTAGAGCATACCTACTATCTGCAAGGCATAAGGCAGGAGTGTGATGGAATACTCCCAACATGCCTTGATGGGCGTAGCTCCAAGAACACCCAAGAAGATTCACACCATCCAGGACAAAGTAGCCTGCTTGAATTACATCACATTCACAAACATTCTGTCACTACATCACCAATGCTCAGTAGCAGCAGTGTGTACTATCTACAAGATGCACTGCAGAAATTCAACAAAGATTCATAGATAACATTGTCGAATCCCATGTCCACCTCCATCTAGAACAAAAACAAAAACAAAGTTGCTGGAAAAGCTCAGCAGGTCTGGCAGCATCTGTGGAGGAGAAAACAGAGTTAATGTTTCAGGTCTGGTGACCCTTCCTCAGAACTGGTGGTGGCTGGGAAAACGTCAGTTTATATGCAGAAAATAGGGAGGTGGGTGGGGTAGGGAGTAAGTGATAGGATAGAGCCCAAAGAGAAAGAAAGACAGTTGGACAGACAAAGGAGTTGCTAACGATCAGGCTGGGAGGGTGAATAGTTGTTAATAGGGACTGTTAGTGACTAACAACAGGGGCCTGCAGTGGCAGGCTATGTGGTAACAAGGCCTGGTGTGTGGGGTGGGGGGCTGGGACATGGAAGAGTTTAGGCCCTAAAATTATTGAACTCAATATTGAGTCCGGAGGGCTGTAGGGTCCCCAAGCGGAAAATGAGGTGTTGTTCCTCCAGTTTGTGCTGGGCTCCACTGGAACACTGTAGTGTGCCGGAGACAGAGATGTTGGCCAGGGAGCAAGGTGGTGCATTTCCACCTCCATCTAGAAGGACAAAGCAGCAGATACATGGCCACACCAGAACCTGCACGTTCACCTCCAAACCACTCACTGTTCTGACTAGGAAATACATCACTGTTCCTTCTGTGTCATTGTGTCAAAATCCTGAAATTCCCTCCCTCTACCTACAGTACATGGACTGGAGAGGGTCGAGAAGACAGCTCCTCACCACCACCTTCTCAAGGGCAAGTAGGAATGGGAAATAAAAGCTGGCCCAGCTAGCAACAAGCATGGGGCTGGATGAACACAGCAGGTCAAGCAGCATCATAGGAGCAGGAAAACTTGACGTTTCGGGCCTAAACCCTTCATCAGAAAATTTTCTGATGAAGG
>JAHRHZ010000032.1:5123999-5141071 GCA_024137785.1 Ginglymostoma cirratum
GGAAAGGCACCAGGTGGAAAGGTGGAAACTGATGTTTGTGCTAAATGAGATTCACAATAAAACTCTTGTAACTGTTTGAAGGTCTTTTGCTTCCTAATTCAACTTATGGATATCAGTGTCTGAAACACATTCCATTTCCTAACTTAAAGCTATTTCTAAGTCGCTAATTGTTTCCTGTATAGTGAATACTAATGCAAAATGTCAGTTCAATTAATTTGCCATTGCATTATATTCCCATATTACTTCCACAGACTGACTTTCTACAGGACTAATGGTCCCTGTTTTAACTCTTTCTAAACACTTCGAGAAGCTTTCTCATTACCTGATTTTATATTCTAGTCAGCTTTCTTTCATTCTGTAATTTTTTCCGCATTATTTATTCTCAACGATTCTTCATTCATTTATATTATTTGTCCAATCTTTCAACCCGCTACCTATCTCTGTGCAATTGTGCATTTTTACTATAAGCTTAATGTTATTTTTAACATTATTTACTTAACTCCAGATTGTGGATGCACTCACTGTAATTTTCTTTCTCATAAGAATGTGTCTATCCTGTGCATTTTGAAATAATCCTTCAAACATTTGCCACTATATTTGTTTTGACTTATCCCTTAACCTAATTTTCCAGTTTACTTAGCTTTGTTTTCATAGCCTTACAATTATCTTTATTTATATTTAAATTACTAGTTCTGGACCCACTATTCCCACCCACAAACTGATTGTAAAAGTTAACCATCTTGAACTCACTGTCATGTCAGCGTGCCTGAATTGTAAGAGTTGCATTTGCACGCGAAGTTGAATAAAGTTTCTTTCAATGCCGAGAACAGCAAGACCAACTTCCCAAATAAGTTTCAAACATCAAGATGGAATCTTTGCTAAGAAGTGGCAAGAGGCCTATTAATAGGGTTATTGACCATTTTCACATCATTACTACCAAATCTCACCTCATCAATAAGTAAAATCAAATTATAACATCCTAGATAGAAACTAGATGCCAGGAATTCCAGACAAGAAAGACATAGCAGATATCTGGTGTCTCCAGCTTGTCACTTGTTCCTCTGGACCTCCATCTTGGACACCCAAGAGCATCATCTCAGGCCATGCTCCATAGATAGAGGCTACACAAACCCCATGTCTACGGATGCTGGCATCCGACACATGCCAGCCTTTCTGCACTGCCACGGCACATTTCCATTTCACTTACAGTTATGCTTCTGCATTTCAATGCTACATATTGGAGTGCATCAACATGCCTCTTTGCAATGCTGCTGCCAGTGTTCAGGGGCAGGTAACCCAGCTCACAGGTGGCACCAGCCTACACTTCAGGGTTGCTCACTTGCTTTCTTAGTGTTTGCTCACTTAGCACCTGTCTGGATGCTCACAGCATTGCATTGACTTGCTTTTAATTTTAGCAATTTGCCAAGTCAGCCAGAGTTAATAGGTGCACAATATTTTTCTCTTGACTTGCCACTTTATTGCAGATGCAAAACCAAGTCTGTTATGGTTATCAGGAATCATCAGTCAAGGGAGTTTATATGTTGCTGTATGGCATCGTTCCAGTTTTAGTTCAGGAGTTTGGCATGGTCACTTGCTGCTCAGGACAATTAGAGTCAGAAATCTCTCCAAGTGCTGGGCACCCCACCATTCATTTTTCTGCCCTATTGTGCTTTGTTTTCTCCTGGAATGAGAAAAACGGACTGGGCTGAAAGTGGGTGACACAGCTGTTATAGTGTAGCTGAGGTAAAGTTAATGAGGTTTCATGAGTGAGTGATTAGACAGCACAGGATTAGTGATGTGGGGGTAATTGGGTGGGTTAGAGTGAGAGAAGATATTGAATGCAATGATGAGGGTGACAGGGCTGAGCCTTGGTGGGAGGAATGTGCAGTAACAGAGATAGAATGAGTGTGAGGTCGCAGAGAGAAGATGGTAGCACTCACTCTGGTGGGCTTTCTTATACTGTTGGGCATTTCTTCAGAAGGCTGAGACAGCACTGACTCTAATGACAATCTCAGATGGTTTGATGTCATGGACTCCTCTGCTGGTCCTGTGGGAAGAGCGCATCCCTCCTTGATCATAGAATCTCTACAGTGTTGAAGCAGGCCATTTGGCCCATTGAATCTGCACCGACTCTCTGAGCATCCTACCTAGACTCACCACCCGCTACTCTATCTTTGTAACCCCACATTTCCCATGGCCAATCCAACTAACCTGCACATCTTTGTGACTGTGGGAGGAAACCAGGGCATCAGGAGGAAACTCATGCAGAGATGGGGAGAATGTGCAAACTCCACATAGACAGCTGCCTGAGGCTGGAATTGAACCCGGGTTCCTGGCCCTGTGAGGCAGTGGCGCTAACTACTGAGCCACCGTACCAGCTTCACTGCACCACCCTGTCCAGCAGGAGATCCGGGTCTCTGTCTGCAAAGTGGGGTGCTAATTGTTCCTTGTCTACCATTCTCAGCAAAGATTCATGAACCTTCTAAGGCAGCTCTGACGGAAACTGCTTGCCCAGCCCTGTAAATGTAGCACCAGTTTCAGGGATCCTAGAGTATCCTGACAGTAGTGAATACTTCTGGTGATGATGAGTGGGAGAATTAGGTTAGCGTTGGATGTGAAGGGGTGCCAGTGGTCATGGGAGATAGTTGACAAAAGCTTGGAACGACAGTGTGAGAAAACCCTCTTGGGCTTGTAGGGAGAAATCTCTGTGAAATCTGATGAAAATGATACAATACCAAAATATAGAAAAGTTTTGCCCATAATCTCTTAGGGCCATATTTTAATTTATTGTGATACAGGAAAATTTATTATTCCCACTGACTTCACATGACCCCTGAGATAAAGGGATGTTACAGAGCAACCCACTTGACCCAGGGGCTGATGGGAACATGGCAGGATTTAGGAGAAAGGGTATAAACTAAATCCCATTGCTGAACCGAATGGACATCAGAGTTCCTAGCAATGATGGAGAAGTTGGAGCCAGAGAATCCCTGAAGTGAAGCAAATGCCTACCAGCCTTAGGTAAGTGAACTGTCAGCCCCCACTGATGTCAGAAACTCTGAATATGGATAAGGAGACTGGGGACAGGGTAGGATGGACTATTAATGATAGAGAGTAACAACAGATGTGATCCCAGAATAGCCCTCACAATCACATTCCAAGGAATTTTGCAGCTGGCTACTTGAAATTCTTAGCAGATTTATCAAATTCTGATACAGAACCCTTGTTCTGCAGCCCAAAGAACATGAGAGAAAAGTGTGAATTTTCACTCTGAATTTGCCACTTCTGCATTGAGTGGGCTGAACATTTATAACAAATATATGTTCATAACATGGATATTTAAATGAGTGTCTAGAAAAGATAGGTAAGAGATGATTATAATTGTTGAGGGGAATATTGCATTCACTTCTAATTAAGGTCATTAGACATTACAGAGACTTCTCATGTGCACAGGGCAGTAAGCAAAGGGACTGATGCAAAGTGAAAGGGAGAAAGAACAAATATAATGCTTTAGCAGAAAGAAGGCAAGGTGTAGAAAGAGACAAACTTGAAAGAGCAAAAACAAAAAGCAGGAGAAGAACAAGAATGACAGAGGCAGAGGCGTATCGAAAATGTCAGTGTTCCAGGATTTTTAAAAATAGATAGTTCTTTGCTGACGGCAGGCATAAGTGTATTACATGAATCTTATTGATCCATTTTGAATATCACTCTGAAGTTAGAGAGAAGCCTGCACAGTTTTTCACGTACTTATATGATTTATATATTACTTCAAAGACATTCGTGTTTTTAGAATTATTAGCAGGCTATATGAATGTATGTTGTCAACTAAATGCTGTCACTTGAAATTTAATCTGAAACTCATAGAATTGATCAAAGTGGTGCTATTTTTGTATTTTTTAAGAAATTATTTTGTGGAATGTGACTGTAGCTGACTAGGCCCACATTTCTTAACCATCACAGTTGTCCTTGAGAAGGTGATTTGAGCTGTCAATTTTGCCTGAATTGATGCCGCACATATTCTAAAGCCAGCAATATGTTTTCTTTATTACTTTAACAGAATGTCTTTTTCCATTATAAAGTTTTTAATTGATTAAGGCAATGCTTAAAGGGGAGACAGTGGTAAATGGTAATTTTATGGACTATTTGTAGCCTGGAAGCCAAACTGATTTGATTTGATTTGATATATCTATTGTACGTGTACCTAGGTATAGTGAAAAACTTTGTTAGTGAGCAGTACAGGCAGATCATAGTAAGTGAGAACATACAGATCTCAGGGTGTTAGGCAGAGTGAGGCTTACACTGCACAGGAGGTACACGAAGCATGATCAACATTAACAAGATCAACATTATTTAAAGTTACAGATTCTATTCATCACTCTAATAACGGCAGGGAAGAAGTTGATCTTGAACATGTTGAGTGTGTGTGTTCAAGCTTTTATATCTTCTGCTTGACGGAAGAGGGAGGGATCGTTGATGATGTTGGCAGCCTTTCCATGGCAGTAAGAAGTGTAAGTGGAGTTCATGGATGGAAGGTTGATTTCGTGATGGTCTGGGCTGTGTACACAACTTTCTGTACTTTCTTATGGTCCTGGTCAGTGCAGTTGCTGTTCCAGGCCATTATGCACCTGGATAGTACGCTTTCCATAAATGTTGGTGATGGTCCTTATGGACATGCCGAATTTCCTAAGCTGCCAGAGGAAGAAGAGGCATTGTTGTGCCTTCTTGACCATCACATCTACGTGAGTGGTCCAGGACAGGTTGTCAGTTATTGCCACTCCTAGGAACTTGATGCTCTCAACCTACTCAATCTCCACTCTGTTGATATAGATTGTGGGGTCGGGGGGGCATGTTCTCCTCCTTTCTTTCTGAAGTAAATGATCAGTTCTTTTGTTTTTCAAACATTGAGAGAGAGGTTGTTATCATTGCACCACAACACCAAGCCCTCTATCTTCTTTCTGTATTCTGACTCATTGTTGTTCGATTCTACCATGGTGGTGTCGTCAGCAAACTTGTAGATGGCATTCATTCAGAATTTGGCTATACAATCGTGGGTGTGTATGGGGTACAGTAGGGGGCTGAGAACACATCCTTGGGGTTCTCCAGTGTTGAAGGTTATTGTGGAGGAGGTGCAGTTGCCTACCTTCACTGATTGTGATCTATGGGTCAGGAAGCTGAGGATCCTGTTGCAGTGGGCGGAACTGAGACCTAGCTCTTGGAGTTTTGAGATCAGTTTGGAGGGGCTTATGGTGTTGAAGACGGAGCTGTAGACGATAAGTAAGAGCCTGACTTAAGTGCCTGTGTTGCAGGAATGAGTACAGGTGTGGGGAAATGGCGTCCTTTGTGGACCTGTTACGTCAGTAGGCCAATTGCAGGGGATCGAGGCAGGTTGAGAAGCTTGAGTTGATGTGAACGATGACCAGCCTCTCGAAGCACTTCATGGTTACGGAGGTCACAGCCACTGAGCGGTAGTCATCGAGGCACATTGCACGTACTTTCGTTGGTACTGTAAGGATATGGACACTCTAAGGATATGGGTACAAATCCCACCATGGCTGTTGGTGGAATTTAAATTCACTTAATAACTGTGGAATCTAAGCTAGTCTAATTAAAGGTGACCATAAAACCATTATTGACTATTGTAACTGGTATAAAAACCCATCTGTTTCACCAATACCCTTTAGGGAGGAAATGTGCTATCTTTATCTGGTATGGCCTCCATGTGACTTCAGATTCACTGGTCTAAAACGTTCCTGGAAGCCAATCGGTTCAGAGACATTTGACATGGGAAACAGATACTAGCCTTGTCAGTGATGCCTAAATCACATGAAAAAATAAAGAAAAATGTTGACCTGAGCAGTGAAACATTGAGAGTATCCAAGAATCAATCCATCTTAGTACTGAATGAATTGATCTCAGCCAGGAGATGCTGATAAAATGAATATTAATCACAATCTGTATTAATACTCTGGATATGGAGAGGAATTATTTCCAAGTTTTTGGATGACACAAAACTAGGTGAGAATGTGTGTTGTGGGGATGATGCAAAAAGGCTTAAACGTGATTAGGACAAGCCAAATGAGTGAGCAAGAGCATTGCAGATGGAAAATAAAATGGATAAGTTTGAGCCCCACCACTTTGATTGGACGAATGTAATTTCAGCATATTTCTTAGAAGGTGAGATATTGGGAAGTGTTAATCTGGGTGTTCGTGTTTGTAAATCACTGAAGGCTAACATGTGAGAGGATTTAATACGTGAGTAGAGATGTTTGCTGCGATGTAAAACTTGGAGAAGGTGGACCTGGAGTATTGTGTTCAGTGATGGTCACCTTATTCAAGAAAACATATACTTTCCATATGCAATGCAGCAGAGGTGCATTGAAGAACTAATTGCTGGGACAGCAGCACTATCTTATGAACAGAGATTTAGGAGAGTAGGCCTGTACTTTCCAGATTTTAGAAGAATGAGAGGTGATACCAATGAAACTGATAAAATTCTTAGAAGTCAGACCAGTTTGATGCAGAAAGGTTATTTCCCTTGGCTGGAAAGGGAGCATTGTATGAGCAGGGGTGTAGGTTAAGAGTGGAGTTTTGGATATAGTTTTAGAACCAGTGGCCATGGTTCTCAAAGTAAGGGATAAACCATTTAGTACTGTGTTAATATGAAATCTCTTCACTGAAAGTGTAGCGAATCTTTGAGTTCTCCACTTCAGACATTTATGGAAGCTCAGTCATTGAGTGTGTTCATTGAGATTAATTGATTTCTGTATACTAATGACATTAAGTGATATGGGGCTGGAATGGACCATGACCTAGAATAATGGAGCAGACACAAGGGGTTGAATGGCTTACTGCTTACTCCTATGCTCCTTTATTCGTGTAAGTTGCTTCAGTGCCCCATACTCAGTGTCGTTTAAATTTCCTCCTTACTATCCATTGGTCCTGATGGAAGAAAAGACACCTTAGGTTGGGGGAGACTTAGACTCAGCTGAAAAACCTATTGGTAATTGCTGTTTAAATTCACACAATTACACTTAAATAATTAATAGAAAGTAAGGGTGGTAAAGTATGCTTGTACCATTGGTACCACTCCCAACCAAAGTCATCACCTTCAGAAGAAGGAAAAAAAGGTGGAGAAGGATGACTACATGGATTATAATTAACCATTTACAAACTGCCAGCCATGTATCTATGGTAGTAACTGCCAATCCAAAGGCTATAGTTTCAAGTTCCATTCTGCAAGCTTCAGACCATAAACTACATTTCTCTTCAATCCAAAGTGGAGGGAATATTGCACTACAGCATGTCATTTTTAAGCAAAGCAATAGCCTACAGCTTGCAGTCAGTGACAGAGTAAAGGATAATGCCACTGACTGTGTGCAATACTATGGGCCTTTCTTGATCACAGACCGCAGTGGGAATTTGTCCTTCTGTTTGTAGCACAGATCCATTAGTGGGCATCCCTGGTGAAGCAACATTCTCTCTGACATCTCAACACTTGAAGCCTGTCTTAAACTCAATGACAGTCCCTGAATTAGTGACCCACCTGCCGAACCTTGGCCATTCATTTAATGATTTTCAGTCCTTTGCTTCATATGCTTTTAATCGCGGCTTCCTATCCTCTTACTTGCCCCACTCTCAACTCTGCAAGTCCCCAAACCCACCACCCATTCACAACCACCCAGCTTTTGTTCCTTTTTGGCAACCCTAGAGCTCCTGCCTCAGCTTCTCAACCTCCCATTCCTGATTCTCCTGGTGTTTTTTATCATCTTTGGTAGGACTGAGGTTCTGGGGTTGGTGTGGAGCTAGGGGTGGTGAGGGAGCAGCCCTAAATTACTCATGGCAAATACTGAGGTAAAGGCAGCACAATCAGCCAAATACAACATTGCCGAACCCAGAGGGACATTCAGCATTACCTCCCACAGAACTCATTAAGGGCACTCTCATTCCAGATTTGGTTTTAAGGGGGCTCTTTGAATCCCCGGACATTACACTGATGTTGAGTCTTTTAATAGCTGTGAACGTCTCAGCATTCAGCAATAACGGGACTGCAAGCTCCAAGCCATTAAACCATCCCTCAGCTGACATTTCAGGGAGTTTTCATAAAACTTATTGCACAGTTTAAGAAAGAACAGGAGTCTTGGCCAGCACTTTTTCATCAAGCAACTCAATCTAAAGTAGATTCACTGGTTCATTTATCTTAATGCTATCTGTGCAACTTTGTTGTTTTGAAATCAGTTGTTTTATTTCCCTACACTACAAAAGTGGCTACATTTCAAAAGAACCTCATTATCAGTGAATTATTCAAAATAATCTTCAATTGTCAAAGGTGCCATCATACTTCAAGTTTTTTTTCCTTTTTGAGTACTTTATATTATAGAAATGTTTAGTACATCCCTCATAACATATTGCTTTTTAAATATCTCTCTGAATTTCATAGTAATTTGTCACATGACATTAAGGAATCTGTTAGTGTGTTAACCTAAAAAACACGTGTGCACTTCAATAAACTTCTTATTTAAATATGTATTGAGAATAAGTAAAGTGTTTCTTAGGTTCTGCGTTCTCACTGAGAAAATATACCTGTACTAATTATTGCATGCCAAATGTAATTAATTTTGAAGTTGCCTGATGGTTTACTAGCACTGACACAAATGCATTGCTATAATGAATATTCAATTTAATTACGTTTATTCCAATTAAAATCATTGATAGCACTTTGCAGCTATAACTGGTAGTCCAGTTAATGAAAAAAATGTCTTCGTTCTTTCTTGTTATTCAGGAATTTATCTTACCTCTTCGAGAAGAGACATTAAAAAATGTCTAATGACAGTAATTGTGATTCTGCTGTGAATGCCAAATTGCGTGAAACTTTAATGAAGAAAACTGATTCATCTAGCATTTATTAGTATTTATCTTGGGTGAGGTAAAGATAAATATTTGCATATTAGGGAGAAGACTTTACAGACAAGTGGTGACTGAGGCATTAAATCTGAAGAGCTGAAAAAAATGATGGTGAGGGCAGTTGAGCGATGCTGAGATTCGGAATAAGTAGAAGAAAGGATTCCAGCATAATGGAACAGAGTGAGCATGACACAACAAGCAGAAGTAGGCCATTAGGCCCTTTGGACCTCCACCACCACTCAATATTATCCTGGTTGGTCTGTGTATGTTCTGAATTCCACATTCCCATCCATCTCCAATAACCTTTGGTTCTCCTGACTATCAAAAATGTATCTATCTCCTCCTTAAAAATTTTCTGCAGCCTTCTGAGGGTGAAAGGTTCAAAGTTGTGCAACCTTCTGAGAGAAAAGTTTACCCCTCATATCTGTCCCAAAATGGTGACCCATAAGTTTGAAACTGTAGCCCCTAATTCTGGACTCATCCATTAGAATTAACATCCTTTCCACCTCCAACTTGTCAAGACCATTTAGGATCTAGTATACTCCAATTAAGTCATTCCTCACTCTTCTGAACTCCAGCAGAAACAAGCCAGCTTATCCAACGTTTACTCATATAACAATCCACTCATGTCATGTATTAATTTAGTAAACCTCCTCTGATACAGACTGTGATGATTAGGGTGTGGATGAAAGAGGAGAAATGGACTGAATGAAACAAGTAGAGAGCAGAAGGTATAGAGGACAAAGGTATAGTGGAGTATGAAATAAAATAAAGAAGATATAAGGGAAAGGATGGTTTTAATGTTTGGAATGTAGGGATAGTCTAACAGATTGCAGCTAATAGGTCAATGTTGAGGGCTTTTGAAGAACAAATAACTAATTGTCCTCTGCCATCATCAGCTATTCCTGGTGACCTTTTGTTAAGGCCTTATGAAATGCCCTTATGACATATGTTTCCCAATGGGAAGAAACTTTTTTTTTAGTCAAAGAAAGGAGGAAACAGTGACTATATTGGGACTGATCCTTCACATTTTGCCTTAAACTCACCCCTCATTATTTTCAGAGCTCTCTGTTCAGGAAAATGCATAAATAAAAGGAGTCTCCCACTTCCATGACTTCTCTTTTGTTGTGATCTGTCTTCTGCAATTATAGCGAAAATGAACAGTTGTGATTATTGCAATCAAACAAATTGTCAGCATGCAGTCATACTGAATAATAAGATAGCATTAGTCTGAATGCAGGAAACAATATAAATAAAGGAGCATTTCCATTGGAAGAACGTGTTGTTAACGTGTACCCTATACTTAATGGGAACTCACAGCAAACGTTGAAAGTATCTTAGGAGATTGTGCCATGAGAGGTTATTATAAGCATCGTAGATGCGCAGTAAATTAATGGACAGTGACAATGAGTCTCTTAACTTGACTGATTTGGTAAGGTAACAGGGCTTCCTGTGTCCTACTGAATTACTTGGATAGCTGTCGGTAAAAAGAAATTACCGCTTTGCAAAACACAGTTCTACTCCCTTAAGAAGTTGCAGATCTTTAAATTCTACAGCAGCATATAATTTCCAATGATGGGCATGCTTTCAATAGAATTTCCCTGCCAGAAGCTTCCTGAGAATATGCAAATACCTTCATAGACATATGCAGGGTTGGTTCTATATTCTCACATCATCCCCTTTCTGTTGATTCTGTTGGAACATTGACGTTGGTTTATTTATTTGTAATGAATTACATAGTGTTAAAGTTCAGTGTTCATCTTCAGTGCAATTTACTTGGCATGGATTCGAGTGCTGCTATATTTGTAAGTTTTGTTATATAATATGAAGTTTTGCTCATTGCAAAACAGAACGGGGTTACATTTTTTACCCACTTATTGTCAACAGTTAGAAAATGTAGCCATTTCCCAATTCTGCTCAGTATGTATGAATGTGATTATCATTTGGAATGTTGATATATTTGTACATTTTGTCCTGATATAGTTGTACCCGGTTTTAT
Organism: Ginglymostoma cirratum; assembly: GCA_024137785.1. Classification (NCBI taxonomy): domain Eukaryota; kingdom Metazoa; phylum Chordata; class Chondrichthyes; order Orectolobiformes; family Ginglymostomatidae; genus Ginglymostoma; species Ginglymostoma cirratum. The sequence goes on from JAHRHZ010000032.1 coordinate 5,134,900, forward strand.
GGTTACTCCCTTTGACGTTAGGTAATTGCTAGAGATTAATTGAACAAAGGTTTTATCTAGTTAACTCAGTTCCGACACCTCATTTTTTCTGAATGGTCTGATGCCTATTTTGTATCAGTAATACTAAAACGGCCAATAAATTCAGGAGGCAGGAAAATGGGAACTCGCAGCAATCCTGGTGAATTCTGGGAAAGGGTACATCAGGGTTCAGAAGGGGAGACAGTGGGAGATCACACTATCCCATTTTCTCACTATATTAAACAGAATCGCAGCAAAGTGTCCAGCCAGCGTTTGTGGGTGAAACCTAAGAAGTTTTTGTTTCCAAATTGTAGCACAAAGGGTATTTCACGCGCTAATTCTGTTTCGACAACAAAAGCTATGCTACACCAAGTGAAAACCTCAGTTCATCTGTTGTACATTGAAATGTTTAAAGATGGTTAGACTCTTACTTGCTTAATCTTCAAAGGAAAGTATGTTTATAACCACATACTCTGCCATTATTCTTCATGTTCACTGTTCCTGGTCTTTACTTGGAGTATAAATTTAAATAGCAAATAAGATCCCCTCCCATAACTGCCATTATTAGTTACTGTTATAGACTAGCTGAAAAAACCTGTAAGTTTCCGGTTCAGTCTTTTTTGTTTTGTTTGCCAAGAAGTCATATAGTTTGTATGTTTGATTTTAATAGTGAATCAGTATCCTCCTGGGTATTTTTGATTTTCCACATTATTTCAGTTGTAAATGAAGGCAAACAAATTAGTTTTAGCTTTTAAGCACTGAATTACGTTATTAGACCCAGTTGTCAGTCCTACGCTTACGGAGGTAGGAGAATTCTGGTTTTGTGAATCCACTCTTTAAAGATAGCGGCTGAACGTCCCATTTTCTGAGTTTATTTTCAGTGTTTTTCAATGGGTGGGGTGGTGTTAGACCGAATTGGATGTCCAGGCAGGCAACTTGTGAAGACATGAGCAGGATGACCAGTGGGGAACCAGAATGAGTGGAAAACCTGCCTCAGAGTTCTGGCACTGTGTCCAAAGTTTCAAAATAGTCAGCAACGCAAACATATTCTTTTAATCCTCATGCCTTATCACCACCATGTTCCATCCAGATGAATCTGTGTCCTGTACACAATCCCTAAGGCTCCCCACATCCTCTCTGCCAACCTATGTTCCTGTATGTTTTTTTTTAAGGGTCTACAGTGAATGGCTGACTTTTTTATTCTTAATTCAGAAATTTAAGAAGTCGAGATGTGTTTTAGAGGTCTTTCTTTAACATTGAAAAGGTTTTTTTTGAAAAAACTCCAAACAGTTCTTTTTTAAAAACAATGAGCTGTGTTTTCATTCTGGAGAGTCCTACTTGTGGTCAACTCCAGAGAAGATTTATTTTTTCTTCGAGGATTCTATTGAAGAGGAATTGTTTTTATTCAGTTAATCAGGTAAGTGTTGATTTTATTTAATTTTTATATGTTTGATATATATATTCTTAATTGTTTTCCATTTTAACATTATTTTCTGTAGGTAACGCAAGGTACTTTTTTTATATATGAGGTGCTATTGAAACATCCTTTTTTTGGGCTTAATGTTATTAAGGCCATGTATAAGGTATTGAGTGAGATGGCCAGTAGATTTGGAAAAGTTATTACTCAGGGGTATCAATCAGACAGATGGGTGACTGTCAGGAAAGGCAAAAAGGTGGTTCAAGGTCTCCAGTGGCTATTCCTCTATCAAATAGATATTCAGTTTTTGGAACAATTGAAGGGGATGGTCTCTGAGGAAAGTGGAAGGGCCAGTCAGTTATTGGACACTTGGGAAAATTCTCATGTTAAGCAGCATTTGACAAGATTCAATAAAATTATTGTTATAGGGAACTTTCCTGTAAGGAGCATAGACAGGTGTTTCTGTGGCAGTGAGTGTAATTTTAGGATGGTATGTTGCTTTCCTGGTGCTAGGATTAAGGATGTTTCTAAACATTTCAAGCATATTGTTAAAGGTGAGACTGAGAAGTCAGAAATTATTCTACACTTTGACAGGAATGACATTTTTAGGGAAAAGATTAAAGCAGTACAGAGTGCATTTAAGAGGTTAGGCAGAAGATTAAAAAATACGACCTTAAAAGTAATAATTTCTAGTTTACTCCTAATGCCAAACTCAAATGAGGGAACGAAGAAAAGGTTAAAGGAAATAAATCAATAGCTAATGAGCTGTGTATTGTTCAGGGAATCAGGTTTTTGGGCAATTAGAATGTCTTTTGGGACAGAACAGACCTGCTCAAAAAGGATGGGTCTAATCTAAACAAAATTGTTAGAAAAGCTCAGCAGGTCTGGCAGCATCTGTGAAAGAAAAAAACAGAGGTAACGTTTCGGGTCTGGTGACCCTTCCTCAAAATTCAGTCCTAAGGAAGGGTCAACGGACCCAAATGTTAACTTTGAATATTGTGTTCAGTTCTGGTCGCTTCATTATAGGAAGGATGTGGAAGTTTTAGAGATGGTGCAGAGGAGATTTACCGGGATGCTGCCTGGACTGGGGGCAGGTCTTATGAGGAAAGGGTAAGGGAGCTAGGGCTTTTTTCATTGGAGTGAAGAAGGATGAGAGGTGACTTGATAGAGGTGTACAACATGATGAGAGGCATAGATAGAGTTGATAGCCAGAGACTTTTTCTCAGGGCGGAAATGATTATTACGAGAGAGCATAATTTTAAGGTGATTGGAGGAAGGTATAGGGGAGATGTCAGAGGAAGGTTCTTTACACAGAGAGCGGTGGGCATGTGGAATGTGCTGCCGGCAGTGGAGTCAGATACTTTAGAGACTTTTAAGCGACTCTTGGATAGGCACATGGATGATAGTATAATGGAGGGTATGCAGGGTAGATTGATCTGAGTAGGATAATAGGTTGGCACAACATTGTGGGCCGAAGGGCCTGTACTGTGCTGTACTGTTCTATGTTCTATGTTCTAGATGCTGCCAGACCTGCTGAGCTATTCCAGCAACTTTGTTTTTGTTCCTGATTTACAGAATCCACAGTTCTTTTGGTTTTTATAGGTCTAACCTAAACTGGAAAAGTGCCAATATCTTAGCAGGGAGATTTGCTCATTCTATTAAGGAAGACTTTATACTGATAGAGAAGGCGTGTGTAGACTTTTTAAGTAGTAGTGTAAAACGAGGGATTGATGGGGTAGGTTCTGAATGTAAGGAGAGCATGTCAATTAGAAAATAAAGACAAGAAAGAGTTGAAGTATGTCGTGACTCTGAAGAATTAAATTGCATTTATTTCAAGGGTCTTACAGGTAAGTCTGATGAACTCAGGGTGTGTTCAAGAACTTGGGATTTGGACATCATGGCTATTACAGAAACTTGGCTAAGAGATGGACAAGACTGGCAGCTCAATGTTTCTGGTTTTAGACGCTATAGGAAGGATAGAAAAGGAGGCAATAATGGAGTGGTGGTGGCATTTTTGTTTAAGGAATACACTACTAAGGGCGATATTCCTGAAAAATTGTCCAGTGAAAATATGTGGGTGGAAATTGTATATAAGCAAGGAAAGATCACTTTAATGGGATGGTTCTATAGGACCTCCCTCCCTCCAACAAACAGTAAGAGGGAAACTGAGAAACAAATATATAGGGCAATCTCAGATATATGTAAGCATAATAAGGTTGTAATCATGGGGGGATTTTAATTTTCCAAATATTGACTGGGACTACCGTAGTGTTAAAAGTTTGGATGGTGAAGAATTTGTCAAATGTGCTCAAGAAAATTTTCTTTATCAAGATTTGGATGCTCCTACTAGAAAAGGAGCAAAACTAGGCCTTCTTTTGGGCAATAAGTCAGCGCAGATGACTGAAGTAAAAGTGAGAGAACACTTCGGCTCTAGCGATCATAATTCTGTTAGTTTCAAAATGGTTATAGAAAAGGGTAAGCCTTTCATAAAAGTAAAAGTCTTAATTGGAGTAATGCAAATTTTAATGGCATTAGACAAGAACTTTCAAAAGTTGATTGAAGTCGATTGTTCGCAGGTAAAAAGGGTGTCTGGCAAGAGGGAGGTGTTCAAGAGTGTGATGATAGTTCAGAAACATTTTTTTCCTATTAGAGTGACGTGTAAAACTGGTAAAATTAAGGAACAATGGATGAATAAAGATATTGAGGTTCTAGTCAAGAATAAAATAGAATTTTTTAAAAAGTATAGACAACTTGGTTCAATTGGATCTCTTAATCAATATAAGAAATGCAGGGGTGTTCTTAAGAGAGAAATCAGGAAGGCAAAAAGGGATATGAGGTAGCATTGGCAGATAAGGTTAAGGATAATCCATAGAGATTCTACAGGTACATAAAGAGCAAGTGGGTAACTGGAGAGAAGGTTGGGCCTCTCAAAGATCAAGGAGGTTGTTTTTGTGTTGAACCCCAGGAGATGGGAGAGATGCTAAATGTATATTTTTGTGTCAGTTTTTACTGTAGAGAAGGAAGTGGAGTCAAGAGAATGCAGAGAAATAAACATTGATGTTTTACAAACAGTTCACATTACCAAAGAGGAAGTTCAGGAGATATTAGAAAATATAAAGGTAGATAAACCTCTGGGACCTGATTAAATGTATTCCAGAACTTTGTAGAAGTTAAAAGAAGAAATAATGAGAACCCTTGCAGAAATATTTGCATCATCTATAACTATGAGTGAGCGGCCTGATGTCTGGAAGGTGGCTAATGTTGTACCTTTGTTTAAGAAAGGTTGTAAAGAGAAATCGGGGAAATATAGATCTGTCAGTCTGACTTTGGTTGAGGGTAAATGGTTGGAGGTGATTATAAAAGGTAGGATTTATGGACTTTTAGGGAGGCATAGGAAGGATATTATCAAGCCGGAGGGGGTTCAGAAGAGAGTTACCAGGATGTTGCCAGGTACGGAAAGTTTGAGTTAAAGAGAAAGGCTATGTAGTCTGGGACTTTTTTCATTGGAGCATAGCAGGTTGAGAGGTCACCTGATAGAAGTTTAAAAATAATGAGAGGAATAGATAGAGTTGATGGTAGTTGTCTTTTCCCTAAGATGGGAATTTCAAGATGAGGGGGCACATTTTTAAGGTGTGGTTCACGTGTGGAATGAACTTCCTGATGAAGTGGTTGATGTGGGTACAATTACAATGTTTAATAGACATTTGGATGAATAGGAAAGGTTTGGAAGGATATGGGCCAGGAGCGGGCAGATGGGACTAGTTTAGTTTGGGATTATGTTTGGCATGAACTGGTTAGACTGAAAGATCTGGTTCCGTGCTGTGTGACTCTATGACTCTATGCACACCCATCCCAAACCCATGTTTCACTGTGACCTCCACGCCAATCTATGCCTCTGCATTCACACCTAGTCCTTTCTAGTCCCTATGCCAACATGGGTAGTAATACATGACAACCCATGTTCCTCACCCACCAGCCATTGCCTTTTTGGCTATCATGCCAGGTTACCCAGTACCCCTGTGGATGGATCTTGGGACCCAGGCACAGATGAGAAAAGTAGATGTCTATTAAATAAAGTAAGTGTAATGCAGACTTTGCCTACATTGAGAAAAACTCTCATTCATTAAAAAAAATACATTTACTAAATAAGTTAATTCACCTCAATGAAGTCCTACAAAACAAAACTTAATTCAAGTGCAACAAGTGTTAGCATTCATTTTTGGAGAAACTTCTAGTTTCTAGACCAATCTTGATAATAGGAAATTTGGACTTAATTTCCTGAGAATGTGAAGAGCAACATAAAACACAAGAGGAAGGCAACAGTGACGATTGTGACCCAAGGAAAACAGGGAACATATGGCAGCTATGATAACAAGGCGTGGAGCTGGATGAACACAGCAGGCCAAGCAGCATCATAGGAGCAGGAAAACTTGACGTTTCGGGCCTAGACCCTTCATCAGAAAATCAGAAGGGTCTAGGCACGAGAGGTTAATGCCTAGCTTCGCTGCCACAGATATATCCTCAGCATCTCCTCACAGGACAAGGTCACCAACTCGAATTCCACCAGCAGACCCTCGCTGATAAGCCAACAATATTTGTGCTTCCTCTCACACTCAGGAGGTGAATGATCGCCAAAACCCATCTGCTTGGTAACCTGGCAACTGTACTTAACTTACAGAGACACCTGCATGCAAGATACCAAGATGGCGGATAGTGATTCTGGCAACTGGGTTACAG
>JAHRHZ010000032.1:5151071-5163323 GCA_024137785.1 Ginglymostoma cirratum
AGGGTCTAGGCCCAAAACGTCAAGCTTTCCTGCTCCTATGATGCTGCTTGGCCTGCTGTGTTCATCCAGCTCCACACCTTGTTATCTCAGCTATACAGTATTATGTTTGGCCTCCATCTGGGCATGTCGGAGATACCCGGAATTGTTGGTAGCTTGGCAGCTGTTAATTCTCTAGTTTGGGTGGTCCTGAGCAGGGATTCCATGAGTTGATAAAGATATTGTATATCTTTCAGGGAGACTTTGAGGACACATTTAAATGCTTTCTCTGACACTTGTCTTAGTGAAGCTCCGAGAAGAGCACTTGTTTTGGAAGTCTTGTGTTCAACAGCTGATTGATCATACCCAGTTTCTCAATGCTCAGGATATTGGCATGAGAGAGGACACAGAGAAGAGCAGCTATACTGCCTTTGTATCTGAGGGACTGTGTAGAATAATCGCTGGTAATATTTCTCAAGGGGTTTGAGTGTCTTCTATCCATTAAGAGGCACAATGGACATGATCTTCACAACAAAACAAATTCAAGAAAGTGCAGAAAATAGCAGATACCTCCATATATGGCCTTCCTTGAAGTCACAAATGTTTTTGAGTCTGTTAACTGGTGTTATATGTTCAAAGATAAATGTTTTGGAACAGAATCCATGTCTACATTTTTGGTAAGAGTCATATTTCCATTTAATTAAACACCATAAAACTCTCAGCCTACTGATTACTAACTCCCCATAGTTATATAAAAACCATTCACACCCAATTAACCCTTAACTAATATATCCATCATCTGTGCTCCATTCTGTGGGGGCTTAGGCAACTCTTCAGACCCTATTAGATAATACCAACCTGGAGGTAAAAAGGAGAGCTTTCCTCACACTCTGTTCTCTGCATAAATTCATTCTTATCCTCTGCTAGCAGCATGATAGCCTGCTATTCATGATCCTCACCCACAATTCACCACAGCTCCAATACTTATGCAAACTGTAGTCAATAAAGCTGTGTCATTGCTAGAATGTCCATTTCTGTTTTCCTTGTTGTGACATTCCTCCTCGTATCTATGAGACATCCTACTGGGGTGGATCTTACTTATAGGACAAGCAAGAACCTATTCAGTGTCACCTCCAGTCCAGAACCAAGACCAACTCAACCTCTGTCATGGAGTTGCAATAAGGATGTGTGCATAGCCAGAAGCTGAACACGAAACTATTGCTCATGTTTTCTCAGAGACCAATGACAGTATATCCCTCAGGGGTAAATTGGAAGACAAATGTCCTCTATCAGTCTCTTCCCACACATACTTAAGAACTAGAAGTAGGAATGGGCAGTTCAGTCCCTCAAGCCTGATCCATCATTTAATATGATAATGGCTAATCTCATCTCAGCCCCAACTCCACTTCCTGTCCACTCTCCATAATCCTTCAAACCATTACTAATTAAAAATGTGTTTATCAGCTCTTTTCCACATAGTACTGTTATCTGCACCAATATCAAGATCCATGGCTAACCCGCAGACAACATGAATTTATTTTCAACACCTTGGAAGTTTCCTCTCAGTGCAAGTAGACATTGATGATAAAATTCAACATTGCCTTCAGTGTACCAATGCACCCTTTGGCTATCTGAGGAACAGAGAGTTTGACGACAAAGATCTCAATCATACCATTGAGCTAATGGTCTACAAGCAGCAGAGTTACCTGTCCCCCTACATGTGTTGGAACATGGACAATGTACAACAGATGGGTATCTCTGCTAGGATGGCAGGACTTTGAGTTTGTATAACTGCAGACTGAGCTTCCACAGCAGTATTCAGATGTTTGCTGGCTTCTACTTGAGTTGCTGTGGAAGCTGGGTATCAATCATCAGTTGCTGCATCAGGGTTGGCTCCAAAGGGATGATAATACAGTTGGCTACCATTTCCATGCTGGAAGCTTTGGCCACCATGCTTTGCATTAAACCACGTGCAATGTTGTTGTTGTACTGCCCCATGCTCCATGGGGTGACAGCAGGTTTTCCAATGTATCAAGCATTTCATTGTGGATACCCATCAACCTTTTATTGTGCGCTGTCCCATTGAATCAGTCTGCATCAGAGCTTATGTGTGAGTTCATCCTCCACTGAGCTGGTACCTGCAATAACTGTGTTCCATACTCTATCTGCAGCTCAGTCATGCTCAGTGTCACAGCACATACAGATCCCACTTCTGAGTAATCCTTGAAAGTGCACACAATGTCAGTATTTGAGCTGGTGGTTGTGAGTGTCAGCGATGGATGATATTTCCAGATCTTCCACCTCATTCTCTTCCACCACTGCCAGTGTCAGTTCTTGTGTATCTCAAAGGAGATAGGCACAAGTGTTGCGTTGTGGTGAAGGGATGGAGGAGAAAGAAAGTGGTAGAATCACAGCATTTGTAGCATCTAAATCCAAAGACGGGGAGGAATGAAGGCCAGGTGGAGGATGTGAAAGGAAGGCTTAGGTATTAGAATATCTTCATTAGTTTCAGCACTCACAGCCCACACACCTTCTACCCTACTTTCTGCAATAACAGCCTGATGGTAAGCATTGCCCCCTCTTATTGGATTGAGGTTGTAGAGCCATGCCACTGGCAAGTTCCAACTCCCTCTGGTTCTTTTCGCTTAACTTGTTCATTTGCTCTGGGTATCATTGCTACAGCCAGCATTTATTGCACATCCCTAATTTTTTTTAAAATTATTCAAGCAGGGGTTGATATTTCCCAACCCATGCTGCCTTTGAGAAGGTAATATTGAGCTGCCTCCTTGTCATCCTCTTGAATTCGTACCTCACAAACAATATCTGAGACATTCCCATCATTATCCTTGAGTATGCCCTGTCTCACTGGCAGGGGAGACCCACCAGAGGTGGCAGCACTGTGGTATAGAGTCACAGAGGAGATTGAAGGGCCACTCAGCTCCTGATCTCATTACAGCATTGGCTAAAACATATAAAAATGAGCTGACCTTCAAAGGTGGGGTGACAGTAATTAAACATGGCATCAAGGCCACAATTAACCGAACATGGCATCAAGGAGTCCAAACAGAAATAGAGTCAATGGGATTCGGGGTGGGGTGGAGGTGGTAGTGTTGTGGGGGTTGGGATTGCGATTTCCAGCTGGTTGGGGTCATACCTAGCAACAAGGAAGATGCTGGAGGTCAATTCTCTCAACTTCAGGACATCGCCGTAGGAGTTCCTTAGGGTCGTGTCCTCAGCTCACCCATCTCCAGTTGCTTTATCAATGACCTTCCCACTGTCATAAGGTTGGAAGTGGAGATGTTCACTGATGATTGCACAATGTTCAGCAACATTTGTGATTCCTCGGATACTGAAGCAATCCATGTTCAAACGCATAAGGGCCAGGATGACATCTAGGCTTGAACTGACAAATGGCAAGCAACATTCACACCATACCAGTGTATGACAATGACCATCTCCAATACAAAAGAATTTAACCATTGTCTCTTGATATTCAATTGATTGATTGATTGATTTGATTTATTATCACGTGTACCTAAGCACAGCGAAATGTTTTGTTTGTGAGCAGTATGGGCAGACCATAGGTTAAAAAAAATCTCGGACAAACCAAAGCATACAGGTAACACTGCACAGGACAGGCACTAGGCAAGATCAACATTAATAAGATCAGCACTATTTGAAGTTAGGCAGTCCACTCATCAGCCTAATAATGGCAGGGAAGAAGCTGTTCTTAAACTTGCTGGTGTGTATGTTCAAGCTTCTGGATCTTCTGCCTGATGAAAGAGGTCGTGGGAGAGCATTACTGGGGTGGGAGGGCTCTTTGATGATGTTGGCCACCTTTCTGTGGCAACAAGACATGTAAATGGAGTCCATGGATGGGAGATTGGTTTCCATGATGGTCTGGGCTGTGTACACAACTCTCTGTAGTTTCTTGTGGTCTTGAGCAGAACAGTTGCTGTACTAGACTGTTATGCACCTGGACAGCGTGCTTTCTGTGGGGCATCTGTAAAAGTTGGCAAGGGTCCTTATGGACATGCCAAATTTCCTGAGCCACCTGAGGAAGAAGAGGTGTTGTTGTGTTTTCTTGACCGTTCTTGGCATTACTGTCACTAAATAGCCCTCAAATGAAATCCTGGGGGTACCATTGATCAGAAGCTGAATTGAACTATCCAAGATGACTAGGAGCCAGGTCACTGCTACCTTTTCAAAGGCAACTAGGGATAGATAATAAGACCTCAGCAAGCAATGTCCAGATCTGTGATTGAATAAAAAAGTCTATGTCATGCTGTTACTTCACTAGAACAGGAGGTAGCTCTCCCATTTTCTGTGCCACCTCACCCTTCAACAGAAGGGAAAATGTGTCAGTGAGTGTGTTGCAAAGGGCTTGGATAATGTGTCTGTCATGGTTAAATAGCTGCCAGTATATGTAAGTTGTGAGATGTGGGCGTGAGGTTTGTAACGGTGCTAAGTGTTTGAGGGTAAGATGAGGCTATGAGTGGTAGTTATGAGATGATTGAGGGAGATTATTGAAGCAGAATGTGAAGTTAATGTGCTGTTGGTGACATGTGACATTTTGAAGGTAACTTCACTGGTTTTGACCATTTGTTAAGATGAAGATGTTGAATCTTTGTGACCCAACAGAGGGCTATGTACTCCCACTGCCTTTATGCAGGACCTCTGGTACTTCAGTGGATAGATGAACTCTCTCCTTTTATTCATCTCCTGCATCAAAGCCTCCAGTCCTGTATTGGAAAACATTGCACCAGCAGAGATACTTTTCCTCAGTCACTTGCAGAGCTGCTCCAACCAAAATGCGAGTGCAGACTTGAAACTGTGCAGGCCAACTTCAAGTGGCATTTGCTTCATGTGATTTTCCGTCTCCTATTGAGGCGTGAAGTCATTTAAAGTTAGTCTGCTTAGCTGGCTGCATGTTGCATTCATGTAAAGGAAGAGTCAGCACGAAGTTGCTGACTTTATTGGAAACAATACAAGCGGGTGAATTGTGCATCACAATACCCACAAATTTTCCCAGGCCTCACGAATTTTGTGGCCATAGGCCCCTGACTGTTCTATTTACACAGCAACTGCCCATGCTTCTGTAAAGTCATAGCTATCATGGGTCCGTTGTTTTACTTCCTGAAAAATAGCAGCTGAGTAGGTGGCTTTGATTATCCCACATCTCCAGAAACACGTGACTGTATCTGGAAATTCCCAGAGATAATAGTACCCTCTTTACTGAAGGCAAGAGTAAATGCACTGCATGATACAGAAATAGAATTATTGTCTTTGATGATGGATTCAAAATGTCTTTGGAGTTGGCGTGCCAAAAGCTGTGCAGCAACTACAATTGAACGACCTGTTCTCTTTCTATACTTGCTTGAATTACTGATTACAATACTTGTACTGTAAGAGACGTGGCTGATTGAGGTAGAGTTGCAATTCATTTGGCACATGCCTTCCTCAAAATGCTTATTCAGCTTTACTCCAGTTTTGTCAATCTATATTGACACTGAAGGTTTATTTAATTGTCAAGGGCATGTAACACAAGTATCTGTCTGTTCAGCTGTTGTAATATAAAATATATGCACTTTAACCTTGTGTATTATGGGTTTGTCCATTGAGCTTCTACAAACCCAAGGATTCTGATCTCTTGGAATATTTGGAAAAGCTAGGCAATCAGTTCATGAGGGTGCAGCAGAAAGATTACTATTCATCAGCATATCAAATGAATAGCTGACAGCAGGATTTCACGGATATTGAAAACAAAGCACAATACTGAACCACAATTGCCATCTGGTATGGTCTTCAAGATATTCAGGCAGTTATCACTAACAATAAACAAAAATCCAAGACTCAGTCATCCAGTACAAGCTCACTTAGCCCATTAGATTTGAAAAGGCCCGATTTAACCCACTCAAAACCCACGCACATGCAGAGTTAAACTCAGGGCAACTCTTCTCATGGGGAATATATAATTTAGTCTATTTGAAACTCTGCTCTATTTGATATTTGATTACTTTCTTAAAGGTGATGAATATCCTGACTTTTGGACAGAAACCATCAATAGAAATCCAGTTCTTCTGTGCGTTACCAATGGTACAGCTTTAGGAAGATGTGTTCCTTTCATTTTCAAGACTTTGATGCAAATGCTACCAATAAGTGATTAATTTAATTGTTAATTAATAAATGTTAATGTTTACTTATTTATTTGGTCTTGATATTTCAAATTGATTTCAAACTATTCCAATTTATTACAATCATTTCAATGTTCAATGTCAATAAATGGACTTTTTACAAAATATGTCAACCAATTAATTTTAGAATTGGCTGAGTTCATCCTACTGATGAAGGATTCTCCTTCTCAAACTCTCTCCTCACCTGAGTTGTGGTGACTGTCAAGACTGTCTAATGAGAGAGCAGCCGTATGGTCTGGTAAAATTACGGCAATTTTATCTTTTCCATTTACATAGATGTCATAACTGACCACATTTCCTAATCATATTTCTTGAAAACTATCCAGTATACATTCATTTCAGTTCTCCACATAATTGTTATTTGGTTTGCCCGGCTAGGAGGATGGGATTCAAGAGGTGCATCATGACATTTCTGAACAGGTTGATGGGAAAATAATTATATATGAAAATTAAAACAAACTACGATTAATCTATTATCCTTATTACGTGTATAATTTCATCTATTAAACTCTGTTAAACTGCTACAAAAATTGCCAGAGCTATAAACAAATCCTAACAATGTAGTCTGCTCATTACTGTTTATTAGCTCTACCTAAACTGACTGTAATTGTTGATTTTCTCAGCTAAGATTCTTTCCCTCTCCTGTTTTTATTCCAGCCATTCCTAGAAACGGTATCCCTCCTTTCCATTTTAGCTAGCTCTTCCAACCTGGAGCATTTAGTGCCCAACCCTCGTTCTCTGCAACCATTGCCTGGATTTTCAATGGCAGGTCAAGAACCCAACACTCAAATGGATTTTGGATTCCAACCTCTCTTCTGAATAGAGTCACTCTTGGGATGTTGTGTTCAAATGCTAATGCATTAATGGAGCAGGCAATAACTCACTTCCCAATTCCAGATGTTGAGATGCCCAGCGCCAGTGGAAAAGCCAGTGGCAGCAATACAGGGGGCGCTGCTGTTTTGCTGAGAAGAGCAGGCATCTTATTAAAGGGCAACTTGGCCATAAACATCAAACTGAGGTGCAGAATTCAACATAGTGCCAGTTGACTACAGGTTTTATATAAATACAAAGGGAAATGAATTTGTTTTTGCCTTCAAGTGATCCCAACTGTTGCATACTAACTGGACTGTTCAGATCTCCAAAATCTGATTTCAAAATTGCTTTACCAAATGCTTCAGTCCTTTAACAAGATCCCCAAAGAATCTAAACAAAATACTGAACCCAAGATGCAACAACTCAGAGATACACAAGGCTCTCTGGAACATTCTACCTCTTCTCTTCCCTCTGATTCAGTCCCTCTCTCAAACCCATCTCTTGTTGTGTATTTACTATTCCCTCTGAACTTTGTGCTCTGATGCTGAACTTTTCGTCCTCAGCAATTGTCTGAGTTTTATGCCTTTGTGTCCGCAGCTTAATGAATTTTGTGCATGACATGACGTTGAACTGATCTTCTGCCACCTTCATCTCCATGCCTATTTCTTTGGACAAGAGTCCTCTCCCTGTCCCAAAGACCTCTTCACCCACTTCCAACACTATCCCTCCACCTGGACCCCTCCCTCTGGCCATTTATCTACACTTGACCTGTTCATTGAGATTTGTCAATGTGACATTGGTGGCTTCGATTTCTCCGCTCCCTTTACCCATTCCAACCTCGCTCCCCATGAACTGACTGTACTCCATGCTCTAAGATCCAGCCCTAACTTAGTAATTAAGCCTGCTGACAAGGATGGTGCTGTTGTTGTCTGGCAGACTGACCACTACATTGTAGAGGCTGAGTGCTCACTCTCAGATATCTCCTCCTATCTGCCCCGGACCATGATCCCACCATGGAGCATCAGGCTATGGTGTGCACAACGACCATCAACCTCATTTCATCTGGTGATCTCCCCTTGCATTGCCTCCAAGCTGATAGTCAATTAACCCTCCACAACTTGTTTTTACCTCCTTTGCAAAATTTACAAATGGGATTGCCCAGGCAGACCCATTGTTTCTGCTGACTCCTACCCCACAGAACTCATCTCTTCCTACCTTGACTCAGTTTTCATCTACAATTCCTCTCATGCTTTATGTCAGTTTCAGAATTTCCAGTTTATGGGCTTCAGCCACCTTCTCTTTATCCCTCTGTGTGTAATCCCTTTGCATGTTCATGCTCCATCAGGTTGGTTTCAAGGGTCTCCACTTTTTCTTGGAAAAAAGGCCTCAATCCTTCCCATCCACCACTACTGTCCTCCATCTGGCTGAACTCATCATGTGTTCTAAAGAAGTGTCACTGGACCTGAAACATTAATTCTGATTTTGTTCTACAGATGCTGCCAGACATACTGAGATTTTCCAGCAATTTCTGTTTTTGTCCCTAAACAGTCTAGAGTGCTGTTAATTCAAGGCAAGCAGTTTGCCACTTCCCTATTTAATCCACCAACTCTGAAAATTGTCAAGAACTCTGGAAGAACTGCGCAACAGCAATTTTCTAATTCTACCTATTCCATGTCCCGATCCATGTCCTTTGAAAACTCAGTTTATGTCTCTGTCATGGCTACTAGATCAAGCCTATTAATTTCTATTTATATTAAGTCATCTAATCTGTTGTAAATGCTTCATGCATTCAGATATAATGCCTTTAGCCGTCGTTAATTTTTCTATTTTTCCAGGATGTCTCCTTAGTAACTAATGCCCTATTGCCTTTATTTAGTCCTGACCCACTCTGCTTATTTTTGCCTGAAAATGTTGCCCAAATTGATTTTGTTTTGTTCTTTGTTCATTCACGGGATGAGGGTGTCGCTGGCTAGGCAGCATTTATTAGAGATAAAAGGTACTGCAGATGCTGGAGAATCCGAGATAACAAGCATGGGGCTGGATGGACACAGCAGGTCAAGCAGCATCATAGGAGCAGGAAAACTTGACGTTTCGGGCCTAAACCCTTCATCAGAAATGGGGGAGGGGAAGAGGGTTCTGAAATAAATAGGGAGAGAGGGGGAGGCGGATAGAGGATAGGAGGCAGACAAGTCGAAGACGCGGGGATGGAGCCAGTAAAGGTGAGTGAAATGTTTCACATTAGCGAAACAGATGGGTTTTTCTGACAATTGACGATGGGTTCACTGTCATCATTAGACTCTTAATTCCAGATATTTATTGGATTCAAATTCCATCATCTCCTATGGCAGGATTTGAAACCAGGTCCCCACAACATTATCTGGGTTTCCAGTTTAACAGTCCAGTAACAATACCACCAGGCTACCACCTCCCCATATTTCCATTAGTGCCCTTGCATTTCCTCTCTATTCAACCTTCTGACTATTCGTTCGTAAGCTAAGACCAAATTATGAAGAGTTTACACTCTTTTCTGCAAGTCCACTGGTCCTAATTTGGTTACTTTATTTGAGAGATAAACTGCTATAAAAATTTCAGAAAGAACAACCGTCTGCATCAATGGTGCTGTGTTGCAGATGGTTCAGAATGTCAAGTTCCTGGCAGTGATGATGGCCAACAATCTGTCCTGGTCCGCTGATATTGACAGTACAGTCAAGAAAGCGCAGCAATGCCTCTACTTCTTCTGGAGGCTGAGGAAATTTGGCATGTCCATAAACACTCTTACAAATTTTTATGGATGCATCACGGCATAGTTTAGCAATTGCTCTGCTCAAGACTGAAAGAAACCAGACAGTTGTGAACGCAGCTCAGTCCATCACGCAAACCAAACTCTCATCCGACGACTTCATCTATACTTCCTGCTGCATTGGGAAAGCAACCAACATTATCAAAGACCCCTCCCACCCCAGCTATACTCTCTTCCACCCTCTTCGGTCAGGCAGAAGATACCAAAGTTTGTATTCATAACAAACAGATTCAAGAACAACTTTTTTTCCACTGTTACAGATTTTTTAATGCACCTCTGTAATATTAATATTGATCTCTCTCTGCACCTTCTTGGTAGCTGTAACACTGTATTCTGCAGTGTGTTCTGTTACCTTGATGCACTTGTATTGTACAACCTGCATGTAAAACATGCAAAAGCATGTAAAACAACATTTTTTACTTTACCTCGATATGTATGACCGTAATAAATTAAATCAAATCAAAATTTCTAGGTGATTATTTTTAATGCTAGGCAGTTTATTGTGTAGTTGCAGGGGATTAAATCTGTTTATCTTCAACTTGAAAGAATCTGGAGCAAACTGTATGAATGTATAACCAGCCTATTTATTACCAAAGCCAGCAGTTGAATTTACTGCATCCAAATTTTGGTCTACTTTTAATTTAGCTTTAGGACAGGAACTACAAGTCGGACTAGATGGATATACAGGACTTAAAGATGGCTTTGTTGGATTGAATTGCCCATAATATTTTAGCACTGTTGAAGTTGAGTGTTATTGGGGCCTTTTCTGATCCTAGCAAGATAAACCTGAGTTATCTTTAAGTTGTGATTGTCTCATTTCTCAGCCTAAAATGCCATCAACAACATCCGTCAGAGAGGTAAAGAAATACAATGGAAGTTTGTAACACTTATTGTGTGACATGTGAGCATAACCATGATTTATACTATATTTCGATTTTTCATCTACAGGAAACCAAAGCGAATTTTGTTCAGTTTAAAAAGAAAAGGCACACATTACATGGGATTCTCTTGACATCTAGAAATTCCTTCTAGCATATATAAATAGTTATGTCACTGCACTTAATATGCAAGAGAATCTTTGAAAATATGCTCATAATTAATGATTCACTTGATGAAGTTGTGCACCACAGTCATTAGGTATTGTAATGATTCTAATGGATGGTGCATTGTAGAATTTTATCACTCAACAAGGATTCCATAGATGTTTCACGGGAAACTTTAAAAGATCTTCATTAACTTGATGCTTAATGCTACGTGCTGCCATGGTAAAATTTATCACCGGATGAAGTAATACAGTTTAGGACAGGTCTAATTGAATATTCTTTAAAAGGGCAAATCTTTCTTTCTCTTGAATTAGAATGTAAAGAAGCAAATTGTACTCTCAGTATTACTGTGCTCTTTGTTCATGCAATTGACAAACATCAAAGGATATCTGCTTATATGTAAAGATTCAGAATGGTAGGATAAAATTAGGATGGATGGGAATTTTACATTATAGCCTAAAATGGTGAGTAAATATGAATTTATAAAATGATTTGCATTAAAATATCAGGTGGCATTCATACATATTGACACTGTGAAATTTAGAATTGTGACCTCTGTTAACCAGTACCCACCAGCAGCCACAGAGTCTCCTGAAGGCACCAGAATAATCACCTGAATGATCACCAAAATCCCTAAACTGGTTAAGAAAACAAATCTGTGATATGCGTCTCCAATTCCTGCACTTATCACTATTTACATTCTTATGCTTTCCTTGCTATTGCTCCATTATTCATGACTGTGTCTTCAACCACTTACATCTTATGCTCTGGAAGTTTTTCCATTAAGCTTTCCTCTTTGTCACTCTGGTAATTCTTTAAATCTTTCCATAAAACCCGCCTACTGGGCCTAGCTGTAATCTCTAAAACTGCTTTATTTAGCTCAACTTTGATATTTACCTGATTATTAACTGATGAAGCACTTTGGGACATTTTTGTGTTAAAGAATATAAACCATAGAAGCAGGAACAAACTGTACGGCTCCACCAGCCCATTCTATCATTCCATGCAATCATGGCTCATTATTGACCTTAACCTCTATTTCTGCCTAAATCTCATATTTCTTGATGCCTGGAGAGAACAAAACTCTGACTGTTTCAGCCTGAAATATATTTGACAAAGGGACATCCACCACCATCTGTATAGAATTCCCAAGATTCACAATACTTTGAGTGAAAAAAAAAATCCTTTTTCCAGTACTCAGTTACCAACTCCACATTCTGAGACTGTGACCTTTATTATTACCAGGTGAGGAGGGGTGCAATAGCTTTCCTGATTTTTCCTCCTTGTTTGATTCAAGCAGGCAAGTTTTAAAATTGAAATCTGGACTTGGTAATCAGGCGCACAGAGCTATTCACACTCCACCTGAACTGTAAGTATAATACAAGATAGTAAGAACTGCCAATGCTGGAATCAGAGATAACACAGT
>JAHRHZ010000032.1:5178323-5195381 GCA_024137785.1 Ginglymostoma cirratum
CCCCACCACCAAAGACAATTTTCCCTCCCCACCCTTATCTGCTTTCCAGAGGGACAACTCTGTCCGTGACTCCCTCCTCAGCTCCACACTCCCCACCAGCCCCATCACCCCCGGCACTTTTCCCTGCAACCACAGGAAGTGCTACACCTGCCCCTACACCTCCCCCCTCACCCCGATCTCAGGCCACAAGAAGACCTTTCACATTAAGCAGATGTTCACCTGCATATCTGCTAATGTGGTATACTGTATCTGCTGTTCCTGATGTGGCCTCCTCTACATCGGGGAAACCAAACGGAAGCTTGGGGACTGCTTTGCAGAACACCTACGCTCGGTTCGCAACAAACAACTGCGCCTCCCAGTCGCGAACCATTTCAACACCCCCTCCCACTCCTTAGACAACATGTCCATCCTGTACCTCCTGCAGTGCCACAACGATGCCATCTGAAGGTTACAGGAACAGCGCCTCATATTTCACTTGGGAACCCTGCAGCCCAAAGGTATCAATGTGGACTTCACAAGCTTCAAAATCTCCCCTCCCCCCACTGCATCCCAAAACCAGCCCAGCTTGTCCCTGCCTCCCTAATCTGTCGTTCCTTCCACCTATCCCCTCCTCCCACCACAAGCCCCTTCCCATCTCCAACCTACCAGCCTCATCCCAACCCCTTGACCTGTCCGTCCTCCCTGGGCTGACCTATCCCCCCCACCAACTCCCCACCTACACTCACCTTTACAGGCTCCATCCCAGCCTCTTTCACCTGTCTGTCTCCTCTCCACTTATCTTTTCCTTTATCCATCTTCAATCTGCCTCCCCCTCTCTCCCTATTTATTTCAGAATCCCCTTCCCCTCCCCCATTTCTGAAGAAGGGTCTAAACCCGAAACACCAGCTTTCCTGCTCCTCTGATGCTGCTTGGCCTGCTGTGTTCATCCAGCTCTACACCTTTTTTCTTTGAGATAACAAGAACCAAGAACAAAGAACAAAGAAAATTACAGCACAGGAACAGGCCCTTCGGCCCTCCAAGCCTGCACCAATTGAGATCCTCTGTCTAAACCTGTCATCTATTTTCTAAGGGTCTGTACCCCTTTGCTCCCTGTCCATCCATGTAGCTGTCCAGATACATCTTAAAAGACACTAACGTGTCTGCGTCTACCACCTCCGCTGGCAACGTGTTGCAGGCACCCACCACCCTCTGCGTAAAGAACTTTCCACGCATATCTCCCGTAAACTTTCCTCCTCTCACTTTGAACTCATGACCCCTAGTAATTGAGTCCCCCATTCTGGGAAAAAGCTTCTTGCTACCCACCTTGTCTATACCCCTCATGATTTTGTAGACCTCAAACAGGTCCCCCCTCAATCTCCGTCTTTCTAATGAAAATAATCCTAGTCTACTCAACCTCTCTTCATAGCTAGCGCCCTCCATACCAGGCAACATCCTGGTGAACCTCCTCTGCACCGTCTCCAAAGCATCCACATCCTTTTGGTAATGTGGCGACCAGAACTGTATGCAGTACTCTAAATATGGCCGAACCAAAGTCTTATACAACTCTAACATGACCTGCCAACTCTTGTACTCAATACCCTGTCCGATGATGGAAAGCATGCCGTATGCCTTCTTGACGACTCTATTGACCTGCGTTGCCACCTTCAGGGAACAATGGACCTGAACACCCAGATCTCTCTGTGCATCAATTTTCCCCAGGACTTTTCCATTTACTGTATAATTTGATCTTGAATTAGATCTTCCAAAATGCATCACCTCGCATTTGCCCGGATTGAACTCCATCTGCCATTTATCTGCCCAACTCTCCAATCTATCTATATTCTGCTGTAATCTCTGACAGTCCCCTTCACTATCTGCTACTCCACCAATCTCCTTTTCATGCTTCCTATGTTTCTATGAATTGTTCTTTGGATGTATATTGCAGTCCCTTACTGTAACCTTACTACTGTAAGCAGACCGGGGTTTAAGTTGTCGACATAATTTCTTTTGAATTTCCACATCTAGAGTTTAATTTTCTATTGTTTGAATTAGGCAAAGAGGACAAGATAGGTTTTTGTTAAGCAAGGAGTTTAAAGATTATTGCGACAGATAGAAATGCACATTTGAGGTTATAATCTGATCAGCTAAGATCTAATATAATGGTACACCAGTCTCGAGGGTCTGAATGGCCTACTCCCTTTTTTATGCTGTGTGCATGTTCCTATGTGTATGTTTTGATTATGGCACATATAACAATCTCCAAGCATTGACAAAGTAGAATTATAAATAGTTATCAGCCATCAATAAGTGACTAACTAGGAGTGTTCAGTTATGATGTAATTTAAGGATATGTAATTAATAATCAGTGAATAAAGGCTGCATCCTTATTAATTTCCAGTAAGTATATTTTAAAACGAATGGTTAACACAGGCTGTGAGAAAGTCAGTGATAAAGCACTTCCAGGGTCTTATCAATAGCTGTGTCCTTGGCACTAAACCCACTAAAGCCAGGAACATTTTTGAATAGTCACTGTTCATGGTTAAGATGAAAAAAGCAAATATAAAACACACCATTGTTTCAGGGTAAGAGACCATGTACTCATATGGATTGACCCAATTAAAATTCACAATGACCACATTATTAGAGAAATAGGTTTCAAAACATCTTATGGCTGGGAGGTGGGGGCAGGATGAGTGGGAGGGGTGAGAATATTCACTGCAGGATTCCTACTCTGTGACCTTGCTAGTAGCTGTAGTATTTATATGGCTAGTCCAGTATAGTTTCTGTTCAATAGTGAGCCCAGGATGTTGATGGTGGGGAATTCAGCAAGAGTGATCCCATAGAAAATCAAAGAGTGACAGTTGGATTCAGTCTTTTTAGAGATGCTCATTGCATGGGACTTGTGTGATGTGAATGATACTCGCCACTTGTCAGTTCAAATGTGGATATTGTTCAGGTTTTGCTGTATTTGGATATTGACATCTTCAGGATCTGAGAAGTTGCAAATGATACTGAACATTGTGTAATCATCAGCTAACATTCCTACTTCTGACCATATGATGGAGGGAAGATCATTGATGAAGCAGGTAAAGATGGCTGGGGTAAGGACAATACCCTGAGGAAGTTCTGTTGAAATGTCCTGGAGCTTAGAAGAATGACCTTCAACAACCACAACCATCTTTTATTCTTGGCAATGTGATTGTTTCTGGCTAGGCCAGCGTTAATCACCCATTCCTAATTGCCCAGAGGGCAGTTGAGAATCAGCCACATTATTGTGGGTCTGAAGTCACATCTAGGTAAGGATGTCAGTTTCCTTCCCTAAAGGACATTAGTGAACCAGATGGATTTTCTGATAATCCACAATGGCTTCACGGCACGATCCGAATCTTAATTCCAGATTTGTTTCATTCAATTCAAATTCTGCCATCTGCTAGAACATTACTTGGGTCTCTGGATTAACAGTCCAGTGGTAATACCCACTTCTTTTGTGCAAAATGTGATTCCAGTCACTTAGACGGAGAGGGGCGGGGGCTTGTCCTGATTTCCATTAAATCCAGCTTTGCTAGGGGGTCCTTGACGCTATACTGGGTCAACTGTGGCCTTGATGTCAAGGATAGCCACTCTCACCTCACCGCTGGAATTCAGGTCTTTCATCCACATTTGAATTAAGATTGTAATGAGGTCAAGAGCTGAGTGGAGTTAGTGGTGCCCAAACTGAGCATCAATGAACGGGTTAATGCTAAGCAAATGCTGCTTGAAAACATTATTGCTGACACCCTCAACTAAACTGATGATCGAGAAAAGAACGATGAAGCGATATTTGACCAGGTTTGATACGCCCTCTTTTTAATCTTAAGGGTATACCTTGGCAATTTTCCACTTGGTCAGGTAAGTGCCAGTGTTGCAGGTTTCAGTTCCAGTATCTATGACACAATCCTTGCCATCACATGAAAAGAAAGGGGAGGCGATGGCTGAGTGGTATCATCGCTAGACTATTAATCCAGAAACTCAGCTAATTCTCTGGGGACCGGTTTGAATTCAATAACAAAAGTCTGGAAATAAGATTCTATTGACGACCATGAAACTATTGTCAATTATTAGAAAAACCTATCTGGTTCAGGTATCCTTCAGGAAAGGAAATCTGCTATTCTTAACTGGTCTAGCCTACATGTCATTCCAGAGCCATAGCAATATGTTTGACTCTCAACTGCCCTCCTAAATCACCTAGAAAGCCACTCAATTGTACCAATCACTACGAAGTGTCAACAAAGAAACAAAACTGGATGAATCACCTGGTATCGACCTAGGCACTAGAAAAGACAAACGCAGAAACAGCCCTGACAATACTACAAAGTCCTGTTTAGTCACATCTGTGGGATGAAATTGGGAGAGCTGTCTCGCAGACTAGTCGTATAATAATCTAACGTAGTCAAAATCATGGAATCACACCTTACAGACAATGTCCCTGACACCGCTATCATGATTCCCGAGTTATGTCCTGTCCCACCAACAGGACAAACCCAGTAGGGGTGGCAACTGGTGAATTTCTGCAGTGCATCTTGTAGATAGTACACACTGCTGCTACTGAACATCAGTAATGGAGAGAATGGTTGCTGGTGGATGTGGTGCCAGTCAGGCGGCTGCTTTGTCCTGTATGGCGTCAAGCTTTCTGCCACCTTCGAGACACCAGTGGGATGCCATGCCCAGACACAATCTCCCCTTTCCTTCCTTGTCGGCACTCGCAAGGACTGTTCCGGCTTGGACACTCCAGTCCACACCTCCTACATTCCCAACATCTCCTCACATCCACTCAGTGCCTTTCCAACAAATCGCAGTGGGTGCAGTGCTTGCTAATTTACCTCCTCCCTCCTCACTATCCAAGGTCCCAGACACACCTTACAGGGAAAGCAATGACTCATCTGCACTTCACTCAATCTAGTCTACTGTATTTGCTGCGCGCAAAGTGGCCTGCTCTATATTGCGGACAGGAAATGCAGATTGAGGACTACAGCTATGTTCTGTCCCTAAAAATGACCTTGCATGTCTAATTGCCCATCACTTCAACACATCACCTTATTCCCATGCCAACATTTCTGTCTTAGGCCTATCGCAGTGCTCCAGCAAAGCTCCACACAAGCTGGGGATATCACACCTTATCTTCCGCCTAGGTATCTTAGGACTCAACATTGAGATTAACGATTTCAGACTGTGAACACTTTCTTCCATATTTGTTACTCATCCCCAGATCCTGTTCTGTATAAGTGGCTCCCAGGAAAGCCACCCATTTTCATCTATACCCACTTCCTGCTAGGACCCATTCAGCATTTATTTCCTTCCTGGTTTATAATCAGCAGCCCCCTTATCTGCCTCTCCCTTTTCTTTCTCTGTCTGGACACGATCTCCATTTATTCAATTCACTACTTTTCTATCCCTCAACCCCACCCCAGTCATCAACATAAAAACCACCAATTCCCAGCTGCTTTCAGTTCTGACAAATTATCACTGGATTCCAAACGTTAACTCTGTTTTTCTCTCTGAAGATTCTGCCAGGCTGTTGAGTTTCTCCTGCACTTTCTGTTTTTTTACCATTTTCCTGCTAACCTTTGCCCCATATTTCTGTTATAATTAGCAGATTGCTGCTGCCTGAGGAAACCAAGTAGCAAAACAGCATAACTTAATGGTACAATTTACAAGCCCGCTGGCTTCCTGGGAAACGTATTTATCACATCCAATGTTGCCAAAGTTTTGACAGCATTATTCATTTTGCACAAAAGACAAAAGAGGGAGGCACTTTTGAGACAACTCACATTTAAGGGAAAGTTCGGCTTTCAAGGCCTCTTCCAGTTGAAGGGACAAATACTTTGAATTCGTGAGTCATTTATCCTCCAGATTGAGTAGTTCACTGCGAATTGCTAAACTTGTCATTCAACTGCTTTTCACTGGAATGGAGTGTTCTAGTGATTGTTGTGAACATTTTGCATTCAGCAATGATGATGTGGTTACATAAGGTAAGAGGAACTAAAACTATTTGCGCAGGAACAAAGATTAAGAGTAAATCTGCTTGAGCTGTTCACAATTATGAAAGTTAAACTCATTAAAGTTAATTTTGAAGATCTATTGCCATTGGTCAGAGAGTTGGTTCCTAAATGGAATCACCAAAAGAATGAAGAAAGGGTTGATAAATTATTTTAAAACATGGGAAGTCATAATTGAATGCAAAAACCTGGAAGTTAATTCTATTCTAGGCTTTACAAAAAGCATTGTTTAAAAAAAAGGCTTAAATTGTCAGGAGGATGTCAGGGTAATGGGACTAAACTGATCATTCTAGGTTAGCTCCTGGTATTGATTAGTTGGGCTTAATGGCTGCTTTCTGTGCTGTACAAATTCCCGGGCCTGGAAATGTGAGCATGTCTACTTTGTGCACTGGGAGATACAGCATAAGAAGAGTCCCTGCGCCCCAATGGATCAGTCAATTGTCAGAAAAACCCATCTAGTTCACTAATGTCCTTTTGGAAAGGAAACTGCTGTCATTGCATGGTCTGCCCTACGTGTGACATCAGACCCACAGCAAAGTGAGTGACTCTCAACTGCCCTCTGAAATGGCCTAGCAAGCCATTTAGTTACATCAATTGCGAGAAAGGAAAAAAAGGAATGAAACAGACAGATGACCTAGAACCAACTAATGTACCAGAACAGAATTTTTGACCCTGCAAAGTTCTCCTTATTAATATCTGGGGATTAGTGTCAAAATTTGGAAAGCTGTCTCATAGTCAAGAAATAACCTGATATGGTTATACACATGGAATCATGCCTTACAGGCAATGTCCTAGATACCACAATCACCATCCTTTTATACGCTCTGGTCCACCAGCAAGACAGAGCCCACAGAGAGGGCATCATTCAGGAAAATTACTCTGGTGGTCCTCAACATTGATAAAAGACATTATGAAGTCTCATGACATCAGGTCAAACATTGGCAAGGAAACCTCCTGCTGGTTGCCATGTATTGTTCTCATTCAGCTGATGAATTGGTATGCGTCCACACTGAAGAGCACTTGGGGGAAGCACTAAGGGTGACATGTCTGAGTGGAGCCTTCAATGTACACCACCACCAAGAGTGGCCTGGCAGCAACACTACTGATCGAGTTGGGTGAGTCCTAAAGGACATAGCTGTTAGACTGAGTCTGCAGCAGGTGATGAGGGAACCAACAAGAGGGAAAAAAACACTTGATCTCATCCTTATCAATTTGCTGTCTGCAGATATATTTGTCCATGACCATATCAGTAAAAATGACCCCTACACAGTCCTTACAGAGACAAAGCCATGTCTTTACATTGATAATGTTATCGTGTGACATCACCAATGTGCTAAATAGAGGAGACTTCAAACTGATCTAGCAACTGAAGACTGCGCATCCATGAGGCGCATTGAGTCCTCAGCAGCAGCAGAATTGTACTCCAACACAATCTGCAACCTAATGGCTGAGCACATCGCTCACTCTGCGATTAACATCAAGCAAGGTGATCAATGAAGACAGCAGGAGGGCATGTCAGGTGCAGCACCAGGCATACCTCAATATGAGGTGCCAACATAGTGAAACTATAAAACAGAGCTGCTTGCGACCAAACAGCATAAGGAGCAAATTATAGGCAGAACTAAGCGCTCCCACAATGAATTGATCAGATCTAAATTCTGCTGTCTGGCCACATCCAGTCGTGAATGGTGGTGGACAACGAAATAACTTACTGGAAGAGGCTCCACAAACATCTTCATCCTCAATGATAGGGGATCCCAACATATAAGTGCAAAATATAAGGCAGAACAATCTTCAGCCAAAAGTGTTGAATGGATGATTCATCTTGGCCTCCTCCAGTGGTCTCCAACATGACAGATATCAGTCTTCAGCCAATTCATCAATAAATGTTTGGAGGCATTGGATTCTGCAAAAGCTGTGGGCCCTGACAACATTCCAGTGATTGGATCTGTGCTCCAGCACTTGCCGCTCCCCTGGCCAAGCTGTTCCAGCACAGTTACAACATTGGCATCTACCTGACAATGTGGAAAATTGCCCAGATAAGTGTTGTACACAAAAAATGTTTATAATCAAATCAATTATGTAATCATATCAATTTTGTAATCTTCCAGATGTTGGTGTGAAACACATTTATGTGTTTCTTTTTTGAAGAAAATAGACAAACATTATGCCTGGCCCTGCTTATGAAATTTCTAATACCACCAATAATTGAGTATCTGTTACTGAGTCCAACTGTGCTTTTCATGGCAGCATTTGGTTCCTTGATAACACTGCTGTCGTGGAGTATTTTAAACTAACACTCAAAGCATGGACTTTTTGTTAAAGTGTCAAGCAGCCTTTATTTTGTGCCAGCTGGAAAACAATCTTGACTGGTAACCCAGGAGACTTCTTCAATGAGAAAGAACTTCAAGTGCTTTATATATTACTTTATAGTCACAGTCTTGACTTCAATAGGGAGATATAATTAGCAAAGGACAATTTAAGACATTGGAACGTGACACAGGATAATTAAGAAACGGAAGAAGCCATTGTCACACCTTCTCCTGTATCCTTACCCCCACCCTCACACACCATGTCTTGGCATAACATAGTCTGCTACCACAAACAACCCATTGTCAGCCACTACTGATTACCATTAATAATTATTCATTCTCCCAGGCTGATCTTTATTCACTCCTTTGTCTGTTTCTGTTTTTTTCTGTCTCTCTGGCCTCCATCACGACTCATTGTTTACTCTTTTCCCTCCCTCCACCTCTCCTCTAGCCGACCTTTTCCTAGCTGCTATCAGTTCTAAAGAAGAGTCACTGGACCTGAAATGTTAACTTTGCTTTCTCTCCACAGATGCTGCCAGACCTGCTGAGTTTTTCTAGCAATTTCTAATTTTGTCACACCTAGATATCTCCAGACACCATTCATTCATCCTTGTTATAGAAGAAACTTAAACACTTGACATAAAGATCAGCTTTGAAGCCAATGATACCTGGCATTGATGAAAAGTATTGTTTCCAGAGTAGAAATAACATCATTACTGAGTGCCTGTTCAGAACTGATTGGCAGGTTTAAAGGACTTGTAGGGTAGATGCAATGAGGTTGTTTCCCTTGTGGAGAGTCGAGGTCCAAAGGGAAAAATCCCAGAATAAGAGTTAAAACAGAGATGAGGAAGAGTATCCTATCTTAGAGGATAGTGAATCTGTGGAATTATTTCCCATAGCATGTTTACCAAATTATCTGCAAAGTTGCTTTTCTGACTGCACTTTGAGTACGAGGATCATTTTACCTCACTCTGAGCGCTGTTCAGTTTGAAAAAAAACCTCACTGCTAAGATAGAAGTTGAGAACATTTCGAAAGTGCATATTTAATCATGTCAAACGCTAAACAGGTAAAGGGATTACCTTTATATTGGAGTTTATGGCATACTGACAACTTAAGATCATTTCACACAAGCAGTGGTTTGACCATTTGCTTTTATGAACTTATTCATGAGAAATGTGCCCTAATTAGGTAATGACACAGAAGCATCTAATTTGTTCTTGAGAAGATGAGCCAAAATTTGCAGTGAGCAGCAGTTCTTTGTGGATAACAACATTGCACAGAATTGACCAAACATTCAGAGTTGCATTGAAGAAAAGCCCTAGATCAATAAAAGTGTCCCAAATGCATTTTAAACGATCTAAAAATCCACTTAGGCACATATCATCAGTCAGACACATCATGTGCAACTGAAAACTTTAAACCCAACAGAAGTCCAACAAATCCAAAGGAAAACATTATTGCTTTTAATCCTCACAGATCTAAGCAATCGGGCAAATTGATCTGTTCACATGATTAATTCAATAGCAAACCGATATGCCTCACGGACTATCCTTTAACATCAGGTGTCAAAGTCAGCAGAGTACAAGGTGAACAGAACAAGCTGGAGAGACTGAGATAAAAGGTACTGCAGATGCTGGAGAATCCGAGATAACAAGGCATGGGGCTGGATGAACACAGCAGGCCAAGTAGCATCATAGGAGCAGGAAAACTTGACGTTTCAGGAGAGACTCCCTTGTGAGCAATAGCCATTTAGGGGGAAGTGCAGAAGGTTATCGCAGTAAAACGTGTGGCCTTCCAGAGATGAATAGGAAAGTACATAGAAAAGGTAAATGAATAAGATGTTGTTTGCAAACTATATTCTTTCCCAATGTATATTGAGTTATATATAATGTAAATTATATAAGAAAAGGCATTGGGTTCTAAAGCCACCTGCAAATCAAAAATAACTCAAGGTGATCAACCAACTTTGTCCTGACCCCATGTATTATGTGAAAGGCAGAAGGGAAAGAAATTACCACGCAGAAACAGGACATTGCTTCAACAAGGCTCTGCTGCCATTTATATTCCTCACCATTCCTCTTCCATTCTAAACACCTAATTTCTGACTTTCAGCATATCTTTTTACTTCCTTTTCTCTCATGACTCATTCTTTTTGTTTTCTTTGGTGCTTCTATGACTTTTTACAGCATAGAAACCAGAAAAGTGAATGCTGTGACCTGACCAGGATGGTATACAAGTTTAAAATAACTCATCTACTACTGAATTATAGAAATAAATCCCATTGTTTTATTAGCATTCAGTAGCTTTCTGTCCAAGATGCTACTTTTAATGACTTCGTCCTTGTATCTTACATCCTAAATATATGTGTCATGACAAAAGATCATGACTCCGCACTACTTATGGATATCATTAACTTTTATGATCAACATGTGCTTTTTTTGCAAACAAAAGTCATACTAATGAAAAGACGACTGAAAATGTAAACTCAGTGGTTGATTGAAACTGTTCTGTGGGTTATACAGAGTCCTGAGAGGATTCGTGGAATGTCACATCTGAAGATTGTCAAGGGAACTTTAGAAAACAACACTTCAAAGGAAGAGATCCCTTTCAAAATACTGAACTATGATCTCCTGTGAATTGTGTGTCAGACTGCAGGCATGATATAAGTTAAAAGAAGGCAGATCTGGGCAAAAGAGATGCTTGTGTTTTATTCTTCCAGGGACATCTAAGAAATGAGGTTAAATGGTAATTTCAATCTTTGTTCTTCTTATGCTTGTGTGCTTGAGAGCTAGCATGCCAGTGTACCAGATTGTGGTTCAAGTTCTTATATGCTAAAGTGTGTCATGTATATCTATGGCTGATATATTCCACTAGGTACTCCTAGATAGTTCTTTCAGTCAATTACAAAATCATGAATTTCCAAACAATCTTTCAGTTGCCAAAGTCAACACCAGTAGAATCAATCAGCTTAGTGGTTGCACTGTTTCACAACGAATTCATCACAGACAAGCCATGGAATGATTTCTGACTTTTACTTTTACCTTTTCAATTTACCTCTCATTTCTAATGTGTGTACCTGTGCAATTATACATGTGTAGGTTGGTGGCTGAAAAGTGCAGACAGGGGCACCCTATCATCGTGGGAGGGAATTGAAGCGTGAGGGCAGATGTGCGGGAAATGTGCCAGACAGAGATGAGGGCCCATCAACCGTGGTGGTT
This sequence comes from Ginglymostoma cirratum, assembly GCA_024137785.1. Classification (NCBI taxonomy): domain Eukaryota; kingdom Metazoa; phylum Chordata; class Chondrichthyes; order Orectolobiformes; family Ginglymostomatidae; genus Ginglymostoma; species Ginglymostoma cirratum. The sequence continues at coordinate 5,189,869 of JAHRHZ010000032.1, forward strand.
GGAGGGATCATTGGTTGTCGAAAAAGGACAAGCCACCAGCCTATGTGGCATTGTATATTTTATGTTCCCCAAAAACCATTGATGTGGCTCCTTATCAATTGCCTACTGGTAATCTAAGTATGGTGCATCCACCAGTTCCCCTTTATCCACAGCATGAGTTACCTCCACAACGGCCTCCACATTACTTCTCTTTTACAAAACAATGTTGACTTTGCTTGTTTATCTTGAAACTGTCCAAGTGCCCTGCTATGACTTCTTCAATAATAGCTTTTGACATTTTCCCAAAGATAGAGGTTAAGCTAATTAGAACTGTGGTTTTCTGTTTTCTATTTCCCTCCCTTTTTGAATAAAGGAATTACATTTGCCAAATTCCAATCAAATGGAACCAAATCAAGAGTTTTGTATAATTAAAACCAATGTACCAACTATCTGACTAACCACTTCTTTAAAGATCCTAGGATGAAGTGCATGAGGATTTAGGCACTTGTCAACCTGCACATCCAACAATTTATTTAGTACCACTTCAGTGGTCATTGATTATCCTGTGGTGTCCCTTCCATTTCCTGACATCACAGTATCTGAGATGTTACTTATATCCTATATAATGAAGATGCCTGGAAAATACTTGCTCAATTCATCTACCATTTCCTTATTTTTATTACTAATTCTCCAGTCTCACCTCGTATTGGATTAATTTTCATTTTCTTAACTTATACCTTCTTTAAATTAATTTATCTTGATAAATACATATAGTCTTAATATGAGTTTCTTTATTTTGAGCTAGTTTCCTCTCATACTGTAAGTTTTCCCATCTTTTTAACTTTTTAATCATTCTTCGCTGCTTATTATGTTCTGGTCAATCTTTTGACCTGCCACCTATCTTTGCCAAATTATATACATTTTCTTCTAAGTTCACTACTGTCTGTAATCTTTCCATTTAACCATGGGTGGTGGGCCCATCCCATGGAATTTTTCTTCCCTCGTTGGAATGTGTCTATTCTGTGAATTCTGAAACAGGTCCTTAAATGTCTTACTTTATATCTCTGTTGACCTCTGGTTTAAATTGATTTGCCAATTCATGTTCATACACTTTTCATGCTCTGCTTACATGACCTTTTAATTGCCCTTATTTAAATCTGAAAAAAATTGTCTCGTACCTTCTCCTTTAATCTACATCCTGAAAGTAAAAACAAACCATGTAAGTTTGCTGCTATCTAAGGGCACTATAGAATGATCAATCAATCTCATCTCATTACACAATACCAGGTCTAGTAAAGCTTGCTCTCTGGTCAGTTATAGAATATGATATGCTAAGAAATTATCCCTAAACTCATGCACTGGTGTCAATGGGACTGCAGCACTGTATAATGAAGCTTACTGGGTTGGTTGGCCATTACCACTTAAGCTGTCATGCTCTTTTCTGGCTAATTTGGGTATTTTCTCCATCTGGAGATTGAGAAACCTGATGTCCACCATCATACTGCCATCATCACTTCCCACCCTGAACCTTGTCGGAAATCTTGCTTTGGTTACTGGTCAGCTTTCCTGCAATGAGACAATGAGAGGGATTGAGTATGATCTCTGTGGATGGAATAGCAGTTAATTGTGATGCAGGAACAGGAGTAGTGGTGAGGCGGTAAATATACAAGGCTATAGGGCTGAGCTGTTTGGGAGGATGGTGTGCATGAGAGCTATTGAGTGAACATGACACATGCACTGCTGAGCTTTGTAATTCATGAAGCTTGGTGAAATAGATTTGCAGTGCCAGAGTTAGAATGAGTACTGACCCCGTGAGTGTGAGGTAGCAGAGAGAAGATGATGGCATATAAGCCTTGGAAGAACACAAAGATCATCAACCTTCCTCCAGTCTGCCGAGTGTCCCAGTTGACCCAGGACATAGCACTGACCTGGGGTGCTATTTGAATCCTGGCTGGCATGGCCTGCTTTGGAGATCAGATGGAATAAGGATGATCCTCCTAGCCAATGCCATGCCCATCAGAACCTCTAGATCCCTGCCTACAAAACAGGGAATGAGTCTTCCTGTCTGTGCAATCATCACTTAGCACCACTGTGTGAGCAGCACTTCCTACCGTGCAAGATCCGGAAGGATGTGTAACTGGGTATTGAAGATGACACCAGTAGTATGAATGCCATCAGGTCTCAACCGTGACAAGCACATCTATTTCTCTGGCCACATGATTCCTGAAAAGGGTGCCTGCTCATATAATTAGGGTGAAAAGTGGAAGACTGCTTAAGAAAATTGTCCTGTTCTATAGCAGGCAAGGAGCCATGAATCTCACTTGGCAAAATACTTTATCTGTATTTGAGAACATTTCTCTGCTAGATTCCTTTTCTCTTCTGTCTCATTAAGTTTCTTACTCATGCAGGAGCAGGTGATGTTTCTGTTTATCACCAAAGTTTGCAAATTCTCTCAAATATTCTCGTATTATGAGACATTCTTCCTCAAAGCGATCATTCTCTTAATTTTGTTATTTTGATATTTTTACCAGGAATTATGAATGTATAAAAATATGATGCCAAGATGTGGAGTCAGGTCAGAAACTTCCCACACTCAGAAATTCTCCACTGTTTCAGTAAGATCCTTTCACAGTATTGATAGCTGGGAAACCAAGAGTGGTAAAAACCTAACCTCCATTCCCCAATGGACAGGACTTGGGAAGGGGGCACAAGGTCCCGGGTTCAGGAGAGAAGGTATGGGATGCACGGTTGGATTTGGATATTGACCTAGGCTTGATAGTGACTTTAAGTGGAGAGATAAGATTTTCTAGCTGTGGAAACCATACCACAGTGGCGATATCAGCTGCCAAAGCCAGTGTGATGATATATCCTCTTGCTGAGCATACTTGCTCTAGCAGGTGACTGTCTACCATTTGGTTTGTGCAAGGACAAGCCTACCAGGCCACAGATTTTCAGTGCCATTTTGTTTTTGTTTTGGAAAACAAGCAGAGGAGAAAAAGCCATGTTCTAGTCCCAGTTCTAATATTCAGAGATTTTCTCAAATTTTCTATTTCAGAAAATAATATAATTATTGCTGCTATTCTCACAATTCACGAGAAATGTTGAAAAATAGTGAGTTGCTGGTTGAATGTCAACTGAAACTTTATTCAGGATCTTTTAATTGCAATATTGCCTTCCTTTTTGACTGTATAATTAATGCAATTAATATTGTTTCTGTAGTTCATCCTCTCGGAAAGCCTGCTTGACAGTTTACAAGCTTAATTGAAATATATTTTCTGCAGAAGTCTTCTTAATCTTATGAATATTAATGAAACACGAATGGTGACCTTTAAAGGTGATTTGAACATAAAAGTAAATTATGTAACTTGCTCTTTAGGCACAAGTAATTTCGTACACATCTTAAAGAACAAACTTGTTCAGATTGAAAGCATTTGCAAAGTCTCGCATATATCGTGGCATTGTCGATATGCTTCGAATATGGAGAAAATCCAAGTACTTAAAGTATGCTTCCTGCAGACCATCTACAGCAGTCGATGACTTTCAATATATCACCGCATCATTATATCTCAGAAGTTAAGGTTACAGTGTATTAAATTATATTTAATGAGAAAGTTTTACAATCTCCTTACCATAGTAATGCGTAAAAATTGGCATGCATTGTGAGCCATTTCAAAATGGTGCAAAGCTTATCAAATTAGTACCAGAATAGACTGTATCTGATCGGCACATTATGGTCAAATTTACAGGGGCCCATTCTTTAGAGAGCCTAGATGCTTAAAACATGTAAGTTAGGGATCTGCACCCAGGGGACTCCTGCCACATACTGTCACTTCATGGCAGAGGCAAAGCTCCACTCAGGATTTTCACGTGGTCCAGCCAAAGGTAATTTTTTGTCCTTTCATTGCTTCTTCCTTTGGAGCCAATGGGACCAGACCACCCAATTGCACAAACTGGTCCTTGGTCCTTCTCACTCCTCCAGAGCTGACTGTAACCCTCATCCTGGGACAGCTTTTGCTGGCCTGAAATTGGTTTCTAAATTTAAAAGAGCTAGTTTTTGTATAACCTGAGGCAACAGCTCAAGCTGATAATACAGATGAGGCCAGAAGCCCAACTCCTATGAATCCTAATGCTTCTTGCTTTGAGTGCGTACTCCTTTCATAGAGTTGAATCTGGGCCTGATAACGACCTATCCTATTATTCACCCCCAGCTTACAGATCCTAGTAGATACATTCAATAGCTTGAAAAATTACACGGTATAATAGTTCATGATATTGTCATATAAAATTACTGCAATGTTAATGAAAATCAATCAAGTGCTCAACAGCTAGAAGGTGTAAATGACCATTTTTCACCTGACGAATCTTCATTGTAGTAAACATATAATTTGAATTGTCATCCCACCAATACATTTTAAAAATGCTGTTGCCTCAGTAATACTTTCAGTGTAGTGTAAACATCGTAGAGTTATTCTGCCCACGCACACCTCAAAGATTGGAGTGAATTAAATTGTGTGCATATTGACTAAATGTCTGTTTTCTAAAAGTGAAAATGTTATTTTCTTTGCTCATATTGTTCTAATAATTTGATTTTAGTGCATGGAGCTTGGGGTCATGTGACAGGGTCTTATAATCTGATGTGTTTTGACTGTATGTACTAATTGGCGAGTCACTCACATGGGCTCCCAAACTACCTTCCCTGAAGGAATTCTGGCAGGATTCTTGAAGCAGGATTGTTGAGAACTATGCCATTTACTGGCTTGCACACTGACTTAGTTGTATTTACTTTTGTATTAAGCCATTTACATCAGATTCATCTGCTTTGGGGCCAAGTTTACCATTGTGGGTAGTCAAGGAGCCAGGCATAAGTAAACAAGAGTTGTCCTGCTTTATCATGTGATACAGTTGAACCTCTTTTCTAATAAAATGAATTCTAATCAAAATTGAAGAAAGTTCACATTCACAGGCCCCTCAAACCTGCTGTATCATATAATCAGATCCTGGCTGATTTGATATGTGGTGACAACATCACATTGTTTCTGTCCCCCAGTAATGCTTAACTCCTTCGTGGATTAAAACGTGCTCCCAGTTCTGGATTCCACCACAAGAGAAACATCCTCTTGGCATCTTCCCTGACATGTCTGCTCAGAATCTTGCATCTTTCAATAAGATAACTTCGCATTTTTCTAAACTCTGATGAGCATAGGCCCAACCTGTTCAACCTGTTTATAGGCTGTTTATCATTAACACCACCAGTCGGTGGTATAACTACCGTGATTCACACAAACCAATGTTACAGTGCTACATCACTGCAAAGTGACAGATAGTGACTTATATGGTACTTCCTATATAGCCAGTGGACAGGGTGGAGAAAACTTATAAGTGTATTCATTAGAGGTTAGAGGAGAAATTATCACAACAGTTGTCAATAGCTGAGATAACAAGCGTGGGTCTGGATGAACACAGCAGGTCAAGCAGCATCATAGGAGCAGGAAAACTTGACATTTCGGGCCTAAACCCTTCATCAGAAATGGGGG
>JAHRHZ010000032.1:5195781-5211116 GCA_024137785.1 Ginglymostoma cirratum
CCTCTCCACCTATCCTCTCCTCTATCCATCCTCTATCCGCCTCCCCCTCTCTCCCTATTTATTTCAGAACCCTCTTCCCCTCCCCCGTTTCTGATGAAGGGTCTAGGCCCAAAACGTCAAGTTTTCCTGCTCCTATGATGCTGCTTGATCTGCTGTGTTCATCCAGCCCCACGCTTGTTATCTCGGATTCTCCAGCATCTGCAGTACCTTTTATCTCTGATACAGTTGTCAATAGCTATTTCTTTACATTTTGTCTCCATCACCAGTTCCACACACAGACTGACCAAGGTGGCACCCTTTGTCCCATCACTCACACCAAGTTCCTGTCCCACTCTGCCTCTTACAGCTTATGGTTCTCCCTGAACTGACCCAGAGTCAGTAACAAAAACCGAAAGAACTGCGGATGCTGTAAATCAGGAACAAAAACAAAGCCGCTGGAAAAACTCAGCAGGTCTGGCAGCATCTGCGAAGGGAAAAACAGAGTTAACATTTCGGGTCTGGTGACCCTTCCTCAGAACTGGAGGAATGTTAACTCTTTTTTTTTTCCCTTCACAGATGCTGCCAGACCTGCTGAGTTTTTCCAGCAGCGTTGTTTTTGTTCCAGAGTCGATAAACCTCTCTGAGTCTCTCAAAGGTTTGGCTTACGTATCATTGCATTACTGGAAGTAGGCTTCTATTTCCTTGCTTACCAGAACCTTGATACATCTGATCCCATCAGTTTCAAACCATGTTCCATGGTAGGGCTAGGGGGAGTGGTAACACACACACCTTTCTAATCATATCCATGGCATGGGAAGTTGGGTACTGGGCTGCATCAAGACTGTGTTTCTTTTGGCAATGATGCAGAGAGCAAAAATCTCTGCATATACAGGTGCTGGCTTTGTGCACACAAGCGGAGGCTGCACCTTGATAATACAGGAACTGTGCGATGTGACAGGGGCCACTGTGCAAGCATTGGCATCCATCTTTGCCAACGATATTTTGTATTGAGGACGCATACTCTGTTTCTCATGAGACAAATATTTCATTCCACGAGTTAGGCTAGTGAACATTCTTTGCGCTACTTCCAAAACACGTATATTCCTCCCTAAGTACAGAATCCAAAACTATACACAGCAATCCAGGTATGAACCACAAATGCACTGTCTGGTTGTAACTCTCCCAGTTACAAAAACAAATTCAAGTCCTTACAGTGTTGGATTGTTTAATGAATAGTTCTACTAATGTGCTTCCATCTTAACGTTGGTATTCAGGTACTTTTCATGAATAGACTAATTCAAGAAAGGGATATTAAAATGAACAAAAAAAAGGAGGCAAAACTTGGAAGACAAACTTCTCTACGCCTGCTGTTTGCAGGTCAAATAGCAATTCATGTTGTGTCTGGAACCAGGTTACTTGCTTGTCTTCACAGGCCAGAATAATTTCACAGAGAGAAAAATAAACAGGAGGAAATAGAAACCTGTTGAAGTTCAAAAATCACTTTTACAGTATGCTACTAAATGGTATAAGTTCCACTGATTTTTATCTCTGTTCCCCTGCTGCTCCTGGGCTCAGGCTACAGCTGTCCACTGATATCTCATTCTAAAGGCTACTTTTCATTCACAAAATTTGATCCTGATTATTGGAGTCCTTTTAATTACACATGAGTCACCACAGATGAGCTAGCTTCTGTCTTCACCCGGTGTCTTGTCTGTGAACGGAAAGCTCCAATCCGCCATCAAGTCTGAGATCAGCAAAAAGAACAAACAGTGAATCTTACAATCTCTCAGCTAGTTACTGAATAAACTTCTTGAACCATTGAAAATTTGTGAATAACTGATCCAATTAATGGTCTCAACAGTCATTAAACTTTTCAAAATTCTTACCATTTAGCAGTTGATTTTTCTTAGAGCTTATAATAAAATGATATTATTTTGTGACAGGATTGTTAATTCATTATCCATAAGAGGCCCGCATCTACTTCGGTTTATTATGAGAAAATCGGCAACATTGGTAAAAAATGCATAGAACTGAGTCTACTTTTGAAAGAGACCATTCTGATTAACGGCTTTGACTTTGACAAATGCAGCAATATCTTTTCAGACCTTTAGCTACATTCACTTGAGACCCATTCCTTCATATACTGGCCAGTGAGTGAAAAGGAAGTTCCTCTCCTACAGTATTGCTCAACCATGCAGTGTAGTCACTGATACACTGGCTGTCAGCTGTTTCTATTGGAGAATATAAAGATTAATTGGGATTTAATGCTATCTCATGACCTTTCATAAATTGGCTGTCTTTCATATCTATTCATGTGATTCATCAATAATCGAGTTAGACGAATAATGCGACTTATCATCTCTGTGTTAAGTATATTGACTCTTTAAGAGTGATTTTGTTGTCTGCAAGTAAAGACTTATAAAGAGCATATAACATCTGTCCACAGACGTCTGTGCTGACCATAAGCAATACACTGTGCATCCAAAAGCAGGTTAGTGTTTCTCAGTCTGTTTTCTATGCAATGAGTCGTTGAATTATATTGTGCAAGGAATATTAATCAAGGAAAAGATAATAAGAAAAAATACTATTTGGACACAACTTGGGTAACATTGAGTCATGCTATTGTTAGTATTTGCAAATGTGAGGAATAACATGTATTCTGAGTTTCAAAGCTGTTACAAATTGATGCCACATGTTTAGCATGACTTTAGCCCAGAAATTAATGAATGCACGTCTGCAAGAATGTAGGAGACGCTGGTTTTTGCTTGTTTACGGTACTTAAAGTTGTCAATAATGAACACATACATCTTTCCATAGCCTCGGGGTCAAATAGAAGGACAAACATTTAACGCAAAGGAAAAGAGGAGGAGTGGAAACTTCACCAGGGAAAAAAAAAACCTGTACACTTTGGGCACTTGCAAACTTCATACATGACCTATATGTGACTTTGCATGCTATTGTCACCTTTTCAAATAGGGATCAATTTCAAAATGGATTTTGCAGTCCATGATGGAAAGCTGAGGAGTGTGGGCCTAGAGACGGGATGATCAGAAGGCCAGCCTTGGTTCTCCAACACATCTGCCAAGCTCCTTACATTTTTTTATAGTCTCCTAAATCTCACCACTTACCTCCTTCATCCCCAAATCTCTTACCTTCCTCATTGTCCCCGGCTCAAACATATGCTTCCTCAGGTCACTGATGCCACCACATTCTCCATTATGCTCCCACATATAGCCTTCCTGGACACTGTACTATATATGCACTATGTGCATTTTACATGGAATATCAATGAGAATCTAACATCATTATTCATAACATCATTATGCCTGATACATAGAAAGATGGTTGTTGTTGCTGGAGCACAGCACTGACACGTGCTGGCAGTTAGAGAAGGAAGAAAAGGTCAGTGTCTCAGACACTTGGAGGACTGCTGGAGGACAGGGCCCCTGCTGAGCCCGGTACAGATAATGAGCCTCGAGACTCAATCATGAACGAGCTGAGAGAGATTCCATCGCAATCTGGGAAACATCTGGAGGAGGTGCCAGAGAGCATGAACAGACTGAAGCAAAGGGCAGAAGAGTCTGAACAGCAGCTGTGGAGAGCCAGATCAAGCAGAACAATCATTATCTCTTGGATATGTTCTAGTCAAGAACACATGCAAGAATGAACATACTGGCTAAGCAAGAGGCTGCCAAAGAACTGTAACCTCCCTCATGTGACCCTTTTGGTCAGGGGCTGTGAGAAGTTTCGTTGTAAACCAATGAGGTGAAGGAGAGATAGACATTCATTCAATAATTGTCAACTCAGGAACCTCCAGAGGTGTCCTGTCAGGTGTCCATCTTCCTTCTGCCAGGAACCCGAATACCTCCAATAGGTCAGGCCTAATGGATGTCAGACTGTGCAGGAGACTGCTATTAAGCTGTGGGTCACCAGAGTCGTCATCTGCCATAATCATCTGAGGCATTCGCTAAAGCAGTCAGTCGGCTTGCTCCCCCTCAGCTGCAGCTCCCAAGGTGGCACCAAGATGTACTGGTGGGAAGAGAAAGATTAAGAAACACTGAAGTCACTATGGGTGCTCAGGCGTCAACCTTTTGTACAACCTGATACTTGACATAAAAAACACTTTGTATGACAGTCCCGTGGTCTCTTTAAGTATGTTCATGCTTCTGATTGTTTATTCTGCAGACCACCTTGATGAGCACTGAATACTGTACAAGCTTGCATGTGCAAAGGTAATGGTTTTCTGCTGCCCTCTGGGAGGAATAAAAACTCTGCAAAGTGGGAACCTAAGCTTGTTTCAGAAGCTTTTAGAGCTTAATGTTAGGAAGTCTGTGATTTTGGAATTAGTCAGCAGAGTTTAGTCCCTCCACATCTCTGTAATTGATGAATTCAAACCAAGGCTCAAGTCATTCTGATGCTCTGTTCAGGAAACTAAACAGAAGGTTGTTAATGTCAAAGGAGATGATTATCTCACAATTAATGGCAAATAAAATAGCTTAACATTTTAGGGATATAAAACAAGCATTTCCTCAAAGCCAATAAAGACTTTGTGCCAGTATTGGCTTAATTTTTATTGACCACATATTAAAGCAATGTTATTTGCCCTCATAACAGGTTCTCTCAGGCCTGTCTGCCTCATTTCAGTATGGCCCTAGCTTCTTCAACATACTCGTCATCAGTATTAACTCACACAACATCTCCATCAGATTCCCTTCTTCCCTGTGAGACATATGGCTGTCAATCGTCTGCTCTTGTAGGGTGTCACCCAGCCATTGTGATAGGATGGGCCAAGTACAACAACAATCCAGAGACAAAAACAAAGTTGCTGGAAAAGCTCAGCAGGTCTGGCAGCACCTGTGGAGGAGAAAACAGAGTTAACTTTTCAGGTCCGGTGACCCTTCTTCAGAACTAGAAGAGTTTAAAAACCAAGCAGGAAAACACACTGACTCTTCATCGGAGGCTGCACTGATGATGTTACCAAGTATGGTAACAAAACCTCTGTGGAACAACAAACCAGCTCGGCGAGCCAACCAACCTCAATAGAAACATGATACAGGGGTTATACACCTACTTTATACTTTATTTGCAGCATAGGTTATTTAAATAAAAACTTAAATTTAACTTAGCAGCAGAGAGCCTTCTCACTTGCACCCTCAACTGACTACTTGGAGATCATGATAATACAGCAAATTTCCCACATTTGAGATATATAATTTTTGTCAGTTTGTCGAGTTCAGTTCATAAGGTACTGGTTAAAACAAAGTTTGTTGTACCTGATGCGGTAATGCTTATGTTATCCCTTATGACATCAGAAACTGGCCGTGGATATTGTGGTATTGGAAAATCCAAAATTTGTTCTAGATAATTATCACACAAACGCTATGCTTCTCAGGAATCTAGTTGTCCGGGCTAATAGTAAGTTGATAGGTCATAACAGATGAGTATTGATTGGTATACTTCCAATAACACATCATGCTTCAAGTGGTCCAGGAGGAGGAGTATGAAACTTATATACCTTTGGGTCACATTTTATAATGCAGCAATGATATCGTGAAACTACTTTTTAAGTTAATATTGACAGATTGACCCTGAGTCAAAACACCGCAATACACTGCCCTATCCGCATTTTCCCCATCACTGTGACTGTCCCCCTGTGTTGTAGCAGTCCATGGCTAAATTGACAAGATGGCCGCCTGGGGCTTTTCAGCTGACACAAAATGGCCAACAGGGGTTGGCAGCTACATATCACAGATGTTCACAGCCGGACTTGTGGTTACTGGATAAGATAATGAATGGTCCCATGATGGGGGTGGAGGGGGCAGGGGAGCTTCATAAAAAGGTCCTGGTAAGAAGAAACATTAGGGAATTTACTTGGGTTTCTGTAAAACAGGCAGTTCTAAATACATAAGCATTTCCATAAGGGGCATTTTCTAAAGGCCTAGTTTAGCCAAGCCCCAAGTTTGTTACTTAATAAAAAGTGAATGGAAAAGTACGATCTAGACTCTGGGTAACTGTTATCGCTTATTAAACATACCCATGAGTATTGTGAAATGCAATCCATAAGCATCCATGCAGAGATTTAGTTGAACTTTTATGAGAAGCCAATTGTAGACAGTAAAAAGAGGTCCCTTCAATGACAGGGAAGATGGAGCAACAAATGATGTAAACAGGCAGCCTCTAAAAGACCACCAGCGCAGGAGGGGGGCAAAACAAGGTTGTAAAAAGAGAGGTTAAGCCTCGGGAGAGATGAACAATTGAAGAGTAAATGTAGATGTAGATAATGTGAGCAAATTCTTACATCCAATGATCAAGGGAACAATGACAGAGACAGATTACAAAAAAAGAGTGAAGATGTGGTTATATCCCCAGTTATTTGTGGAATCTAAACAAGTTAATGACTTCGTAAAGTTGTAAAGTGATTGAATTTCACCCTCATCAGTGAAATTCAAATATTTGAAAATTAGTAAAGGAAAGTATTTAGAGTAGAGAAAGTAAAAGAATCATTTACGAGCTAACCTCTGGTTTAAAACTCGCTTACAATATGAGAATAGCAGGGGTTTTAATTGCAACTGCAAGTCAGAAAGGTTGTTTGTTTTCTCTGCCAGGCTGAAGTAAGAGAAGGATTGTTTCCAATTTGTCATCTGCATCACAGAATTGTAGTCACTTTATATTAGAGTTGATTTTAAAGACTTCATAACAATTGTTCAAAATTAATGTCCTTCCTAATCTTCTGTACTAAAATCAATGGAGAATTTGGAAGAGTTCCTAGTGATAAGCAAGGATTTAGGCTATTGACAAATAACGTGATGCAGTTGGCAAATGTCTGGGAAGGAGTATAACCGCCAGAAGCATTGTAAGATCCCATAGACAGATGGTGGAGGTATCTGGTAAATATCATGAGATTATAGGAGGACCTAGGGCTGTCCATAGAGTTGTCCTTCATTGATTGTGTCTTTACTGGATTGAATATATAGAATGGGAGGACGTGGCTAGCAATGACATCAACGTTGCATGCAATTATTGTAATGAGAAAAGTGTAAAAATGTTGTATTCAGCTGGGGAACTCAGAATATCATTGACCTCTCCTCTGATCTGAGCTATATGTAAAAGGGTAACTGGGCACCACGTGAAAGCCAGATTCAGAGCGGTCTCTGGCCTGTCTCACAAATGTGGTTAAAGAGCTCTGAATAAAGGGTTGCTTGACCTGCTGAATATAGAACTCAAGACTCCTGTTTGATATTTCTCCCAAGAACACCTTGCAATTCCACTTCCTTCATCCATTCCCCAAGATCTTCCCAGTGCCTCTGGTAGCCATGTCCTTTAAGTTCCATTCCCTACTATTCCGTTTGACCCAACATACCTTTGACTGAACCTCTTGAGTTGATCCCTCTCTTTGAGATACACCCTGTTTGCCTGCCCCAAGCAGGCTTTTTTGCATAAGTCTCTCTGGCTGCATCACTTGGGTAGACTTGTTATCCCAGTCAGCCCTCACACCTTACACTGTAAGCATTTAAGAACAATAAGTAAGACTGAACTGACTGAGACTTCTCATGAGCTGGCTGACACAGTGTGGCTTCACCACTTGTACTGTTAAGCATTTGTGCATAAAAGGAACAACCTGGCTATAAATGTGTCAAGTAACTGAACATGTTTGTACATAAGGAAAAAGTCTCCAAGGCCAGGCACAACCATACATTTTGTGAACACATTTGTTTCCCTTTTAGCTGAACATGCTTGTGCATGTGAATCTACTTCCAGCAGACTGCTGTATCAATAAATATTCATGGCATGATGATGAATGTAAAAGAGGTTCCAGACCATCATAGTCAGGAGGCTGGCCTGCTTGAAATGTTCTGAGAACTTAGAGCTAAAACTGCCATTGGGAATCTGAATTTTTTCCTCCTGCTCAGTTAAGCTCTGGGCAGGGTTGAAAGATTCCACAGATAGTAGGAACTGCAGATGCTGGAGAATCTGAGATAACAAGGTGAAGAGCTGGGTGAGCAGCTGGCCAATTGGCAACAAAGGAGCAGGAAAGCTGATATTTCGGGCCTAGATCGTCCTTCAGAAATGGGGCAAGGGAAAGGGGTGCTGAAATAAATAGGAAGAGAGAGGGAGGTAGATAGAAGATGGATAAAGGAACAGATGGGTGGAGAGGAGACAGACAGGTCAAAGAGGTGGGGGTGGAGCCAGTAAAGGTGAGTGTAGGTGGGGAGTTGGGGGGAATAGGTCAGTCCAGGAGGATGGACAGGCCAAGGAGGTGGGATGAGGCCAATAGGTAGGAGATGGAGGTGGGGCTTGAGGTGGGAGGAGGGGATAGGTGGGAGGAAGGACAGGTCAGGAAGGCAGGGACGAGCTGGGCTGGTTTTGGGATGCGGTAGGGGGAGGGGAGAATTTGAAGCTTGTGATGTCCACCCAAACCTCCCCCTTACTGAGGACAAATGGTCAGTCCTCAGTAAAGGGCTCACCTTTGTCCCCCTCCACCCAAACATCAACGAATACCGCTCACGCCTAGACATTGAACAGCTTTTCTGCCACCTCCGCCTCTGCACTTACTTCTTTAACTGTGAGCCTAACCCTCCCTCTACTGACCCCTTCTCTCACCTCCAAAATGCCCCCTCCTCCTGGACACCACCCCAAGGCCTCCTACCCTCCTCGACCTCTTCATCTCCAACTGCCGTCGAGACATCAATCACCTCAACCTCTCCACCCCTCTCAGCCACTCCAACCTCTCCCCCACAGAACGTGCAGCCCTGCGTTCCCTCCGCTCCAATCTCAACCTCACCATAAAACCCACGGACAAGGGAGGTGCAGTTGTAGTATGGCGCACTGACCTCTACATCACCGAGGCCAGACGCCAACTCTCCGACACGTCCTCCTACTGCCCCCTTGATCATGACCCCACCCCGACTACCAAACCTTCATCTCCCAAACCATCCACAACCTCATCACTTCAGGTGACCTCCCACCCACAGCCTCCAACCTCATCATTCCCCAACCCCGCACTGCCCACTTCTATCTCCTTCCCAAAATCCACAAACCCGACTGTCCTGGTTGACCCATTGTCTCTGCCTGCTCCTGCCCCACCAAACTTATCTCTACTTTTCTTGACTCCATTTTCTCCCCCTTGGTCCAGGAACTCCCTACCTACGTCCGTGACACGACCCACGCCCTCCACCTCCTCCAAAATGTCCACTACCCTGGTCCCCAACATCTCATCTTTAGCATGGATGTCCAGTCCCTATACACCTGCATTCCCCATGCAGATGGCCTAAAGGCCCTCAGCTTCTTCTTGTCCTGCAGGCCCGACCAGTCCCCCTCCACTGACACCCTCATCCGCTTAGCCAAACTTGTCCTCACCCTCAACAATTTCTCTTTCAATTCCTCCCACTTCCTACAGACAAAGGGGATGGCCATGGGTACCCGCATGGGCCCAAGCTATGCCTGCCTCTTTGTAGGTTATGTGGAACAATCCCTCTTCCGTACCTACACTGGCCCTAAACCGCACCTCTTCCTCCGTTACATTGATGACTGTATCGGCGCCACCTCGTGCTCCCACTAGGAGCTCGAACAGCTCATCCACTTCACCAACACCTTCCACCCCAACCTTAAGTTCACCTGGACCATCTCTGATACCTCTCTCTCCTTCATGGACCTCTCTGTTTTCATCTCTGGCAACCACCTGGAAACCGATATCCATTTCAAGCCTACCGACTCCCACAGCTACCTAGAATACACCTCCTCCCACCCACCTTCCTGCAAAAATGCCATCCCCTATTCCCAATTCCTTCGCCTCTACCGCTTCTGCTTCCAGAATGAAGCAATCCACTCCTGAACATCTCAGGTATCCTTGTTTTTCAAGGACTGCAACGCCCCCCCGTCAGTGATCCAGAATGCCCTCGACCGTGTCTCCCACATTTCCCGCAACTCATCCCTCACACCCCCTCCCCGCAATAACAGCCAAAACAGAATCCCCCTCGTCCTCACGTACCACCCCACCAACCTCTGGATCCAATGCTTCATCCTCCGACACTTCTGCCATCTGCAATCAGACCCCACCACCAAAGACATCTTTCCCTCCCCACCCTTGTCTGCCTTCCGGAGGGGCCACTCCCTCCGCGACTCCCTTGTCCGCTCCACACTCCCCTCCAGCCCCACCACACCCAGCACTTTTCCCTGCAACCACAGGAAGTGCTACACCAGCCCTACACCTCCCTCCTCACCCCCATCCCAGGCCGCAAGAAGACCTTCCACGTCAAGCAGATGTTCACCTGCACATCTGCCAATGTGGTATACTACATCTGCTGTTCCCATTGTGGTCTCTTCTACATCGGGGAAACCAAGCGGAGGCTTGGGGACCGCTTTGTGGAACACCTGCACACGGTTCGTACTAAACAACTGCACCTCCCAGTCGCAAGCCATTTCAACTCCCCCTCCCATTCCTTAGACGAAATGTCCATCCTGGGCCTCCTACAGTGCCACAACGATGCCACCCGAAGGTTGCAGGAACAGCACCTCATTTTCCGCTTGGGAACCCTGCAGCCCAAAGGTATCACTGTGGACTTCACAAGCTTCAAAATTTCCCCTCCCCCTACCGCATCCCAAAACCAGCCCAGCTCGTCCCTGCCTCCCTAATCTGTCCTTCCTCCCACCTATCTCCTCCTCCCACCTCAAGCCCTACCCCCATCTCCTACCTACTAGCCTCATCCCGCCCCCTTTATCTGCCCATCCTCCCAGGACTGACCTATCCCCTCCCTAACTCCCCACCTACACTCTCATTTACTGGCTCCACCCCTGCCTCTTTGACCTGTCTGTCTCCTCTCCACCTATCTTCTCCTTTATCCATCTTCTATCCGCCTCCCCCTCTCTCCCTATTTATTTCAGAACCCCCTTCCCCTCCCCCATTTCTGAAGAAGGGTCTAGGCCGAAACGTCAGCTTTCCTGCTCCTCTGATGCTGCTTGGCCTGCTGTGTTCGTCCAGCTCTTGTTATGTTTGGACGATTCCACCTTAGCTTTCAGTTCCAGAGTTATTAATTGTAGAAAGCTGCATTAATGGAATTTGATGCTGTACCTCCAACGCATTAGTCTGTCTCCAGATTATTAGTCCAGTGATAGTAACAGCTGCCTCTCCCCTCCGAGAAGGGGTGTAAGGAAGCTGTCACTGACAATTGACAAGGCGATGGCCTAATGGCATTATTTCTGGGCTGTTATTCCAGAGACCTAGGTAATTTTGTGGGCACCCGGATTTGAATTCCACCACAACAGAAGATAGAATTTGAATTCAGTAAAAAACAGTCCTGGAATTAGGAGTCTAATGATCACTATGAAACCATTGTCGACTGTTGGAAAAACCTATCTGGGTCATTAATGCTGTTTTGGGAAGGAAACTGGCATCCTTACCTGGTCTGGCCTACATGTGACTCCAGACCCACAGCAATGTGGTTGACTCTCACTACACCCTCTGGGCAATTAGGGATGGGAAATAAATGCTGCCTAGCCAGTGATGCCCTCATCCCGTGAATGAATTAAATTTCAAATTTGACAGGAGCTTGTCAAAGATAGGTCAACAAGACTTTGGGATTTTTTTGAATGTGGCTTACTGGTAAGAATATCAGATTAGTGAATTTGTCTCCCAGATGATCGTCAACCTCTCCATTCGGCATCAGATTTTTGTAGCACCCGGTATCTTCCAGCATAGATACAATGGGCTGAATGGTCATCTTGTGTGCTGTTGTTGTTCTGTGGTTGTATGATTCTCTCCCTCCATTGGTGTCCTTTTTGTTACTGCAACAGTCCACTAAGGAAATCTCTTGTGGAATCTGTACTCCTTACCACCTGCGCGCCTGCTTTCAAGATTTCTACATTCACCTTTATATCCAATGACTCCTTTGTTCTTCTCCAAATTATCCTTTACTTATGCGTAAGTACTTTTTCTCTGTTTTCTAAAATAGTACTTTGAGGTCGTAATCCATAATGGGAGTTTATTTCTCAATGACTGAATTTCCCAATTTCAGTTGAAGTGTTTTGTCGAGTGAGCTTCACAGTGCCTGGTCCACCATGGCTCACAGTGACTTTTCTGATACACTGTTCCACTCTTCATTTAATCACATATACAACCAGGCCCTTCAGTGTCCTTCTCATGTAGCCAGAGAGGTGAGGGTGTTCACCACTGCACGGACCTTGTTCATGCCACTGTCACCATATTTAAAGCTCAGCTGTACACCACTTCAGGCATGACAAATCAAGAATTTCCTCTCACATTATTACATTTGACCAGTATCACTGAGGATATTTTCCAGAAAGTAAAGCTTGCATCTCACTTTCACAGACAATGAGGTGCAAGTGGATGGCGAGCTGGAATGGAGGCCATCCTTCATCCTGCTTTCTGGACAGGAGGTTCCGCCACTACAAACAGCCAGCCTTAAACAAGATAGTGACCTGGGTCAGTGCTCTGTCCAGAATGCCAGAAGGGCAGTTGAAGCTCACTGATTTCCTGTGTTCCTCAAAGATAGGTACCACCATCTTCTAAAACAGAAATTGCTTGAGAAATTTAGCAAGTCTGGTAGCATCTTAGGAGACCAAACAGAGATAAAATTTTGAGTCCAGTGACCTTTCTTCAAAACTCACCCAATATTCTTTGGAGAATTGACAGGCTAGATACAGAAAGGTAGATTCCCCTTGTGGTAGAGTCCAGGGCCAGACAGTATAATCTGAAAACAAAGGGCACCAAATCTAGGACAGAAGTAGTGAGGGTAGTGAGTCTGTGGGATTCAAGGGCTGTCAAGGCTGTCAAGACTAAGTAAGTTCAAGTCTCAGGTAACCAGATTTTAAGTAGAAAATGGTGTTAAATGTTATTAGATCAGCTATGATCTCATGGAATGGTGGAGCAGACTTGTTGGGCTGAATGATCGTCTTCTGCTCCTACATCTTATGGAATGTTGAGATTTCATCTTTTTCATTCTTGCCGTAGATTCCCAAATTTCTCACCACTGCTCAAGCCGTGTCAGAGAGGAGAAACCCGTGCCCGATGTGTCCCAGATGCATAAATAAGCAGTAGAACATAGTTTCTGAACCAGATATTTTGGATGCACAATTAGCAAGCATATAACAAGAGCATATCTTAGTAGAATCGGTTTTCCCAAAGGGTAGTACATATGCGGAACAATCTTCAAGCAAAAGCAGTTAATCATACGTTAAATAATATCTTTGATAAAGAACTGATTCAAGGTTTGGTTTTTAACAAGGTTGGAAATTTTAAAGATTAATGCAATCATGGAACAGGATGAATCATGAACCTTGCAACATGAGGCTTCCTAAACGAAAATGGATGGTTAACAGAATTTTACCTGCTTCAAAATTTAACTTATTATTCATTTCTCTCGGGGCTTCAAATACATTAGGTATTATCTATGCAGAGCAAATTCAATATGATTTGCTGGAGGGATCATACTAAAGGATACAACATCCTCCTTCCTCTTATCTACTAATGTAAAGAGACATTTTCTGTCCAACAGTCTTTGATTACTGATGATTCTGTCTGTTGTCAGGAGATGTATGCATCTAACAACTGACCAATTATAAATTAATCCTTAACTTTTAGCAAACCCCTGGATGTAGGTGATTTCCCTTACCACTCAACCTGACTTGATCCTTTAAAATCTCTATTTTAAAATGAGTAAAAATGACAGTTCACATGTTAATTCTAATTTCTTCAGAATAAGATATAAAAGAAAACCTCTGCATTTCTTTGCAGATTTTGTTAAAATAGGAAAAACAAGGATTTCACGTTGATATTTAAACCAAATGTTTTTGTCTCATTGTGTGGGATTTCAATCCCTTGCAAGCATAGATTAATTTGACTGATAAAAAATAGGCTAAGTATTCAGCTTATCCTGAGATCCAGTACCCAAATTTAGTTTGAGGTCTTCAACATTCCTATTTGGACATGAAGGTTCTGCTCATGGATTTAATTAGTTCTAAATATCTGATTGATCTACAAGGGTGTAGAAAAGATTCATAAGGATGTTGAAAGGTTTGAGCTATAGGGAGAAACTGAATAATCTGGGGCAATATTCCCTGGTTGCGGGGTAACATAGAGATTTATAGAATCAGGAGGGGCATGGATAGAGCGAATTGCCAAATACTTTTTCCCAGGATAGGGGAATCCAAAACTAGAGAGCATGGGTTTAAGGTGAGAGGGAAAAGATACAAAACGGACTTAAGGGACAAGGTGGTAAGTACATGGAACGAGCTGCCAGACGGAGTGGTGGAGTTGGGTACAATTACAACGCTTAAAAGGCATCTGGAAGGGAACACGAAAAGGAAGTGTTTAGATGGATATGAGCCAAATGTTGGCAAATGGGATTAGATTAATTTAGGATATCTGGTTGGCATGGATGAGTTGGACCGAAAGGTCTGTTCCATGCTGAACAACTCTTTGACTCTATCTACAATTTCAATTCCATTCCTGAATTCTGCCATTCGCTATACTTCTAGATTATTACAGCTATTCATTTTCAAAGTTGGTCTGCAATATATTTAGAATTTAGTAATACAATGAGGAAGATTGATCAGACAAAAAACATAAAACCGCCATGAATACTTCTCAAATTTTTTCAAACCAGTTTGGCAAGTGCTTGAGAGTCTGGAAATTGCATTGTGAAAAACGTACATATTAAATGCAGTAGATAAAAGATAAAATTCCTTTATTTTCTTAATAGAGTTTCCAACTGATTTAAAATAAACAAGTTTTGACTTCAACATAAATAGCAAACTAAGTGATTCCGTACAAATACGCTATTTTTACAATGACAACAGCAGAATGTTTAGGCTGAAGAATTTTGGAATACACTCAGAATTAGGCTTCTGTCTATCTGTTTATTTTACTGTAAGTTTAATAGGGGTTGTATTTCAAACTCACCTGCCATTAGATATAAAACACCACTGAACACCGAACCTTTTTTTATTGTTCGCTTCAGGATTTATGTTGTTATAGTGCAACAAGATCTTTTGGTAGGACCTTGGAGTTTGGTGACGTGACATAATTGAGGGTAATTTTTACTCCCAGGAATAGATGTTAAAACTTTCAAACTTTCAAATGTCACCCTGGCCTGACTTGAACCCACAGATGTCCTCTGTTAATATAGGATAGGATTTGGTGGACAAGCAAATACTTGGTCTCAGGAAGTTCCCAGTTAACACCAACATTTAAAGAACTGATTTGCTCCAATTTAACACATTTAAACATTGATGACTGCATCGGCGCCGCCTCGTGCTCCCACGAGGAGCTCGAACAGCTCATCCACTTCACCAACACCTTCCACCCCAACCTGAAGTTCACCTGGACCATCTCCAACACT
>JAHRHZ010000032.1:5216116-5235992 GCA_024137785.1 Ginglymostoma cirratum
GTTTTCCTGCTCCTATGATGCTGCTTGACCTGCTGTGTTCATCCAGCCCCATGCTTGTTATCTCGGATTCTCCAGCATCTGCAGTACCTTTTATCTCTGTGAATGTGCATTGGTTGTTTACGGAAATGGAGACTTATTTTCACCTCTTAAAATTTTCACCTGTGTTGGATTTTAGCGTAATAAACTAACCCCTTGTTAAACTCAAGAAAACTGGTCTGACTAGTTCTTTGTAATGATGTGAAAGTGCACATAATTCAAACTCTGAATTGATAAGTGCAATCCTATTAATTTTAAAAAATCTTGTTTGAATCAAACCAGGATGAGGCAAAGAGCAAAAGTCAAGCCTTCCTTACCCGGCTCAATCTTTTACAGAAACAATTAAAAATAGAACTATTATTCTGTTGAACGATGCTCAGTCTGATGAGAGACATACTTAAATCCTGCAGATCTTCTAATTACTGTGTTTAAAAGACTGAGCTCCCAAAAAAAAAGAACAAATTACATCTTAAAACTATTAAGTCATTCATGTTTATTTAAGAAACACCATGATAAAAAAATGATTTGAAGGAAGTTTATTATGATACTAGACATGTCTTAACCTGCTACACAAACGCTCTCGAAACCTATACATATAACTTACTTGTTTTAGAAATCTGACCATATGTTAACAGTTGATGTTCACTGACAGACGGAACTGTTTTGGACCATTGAGCTCAATGTTAATTTATCAGCAGTTTCACAACACTCGGGTGATATTTTGTGGGTGAAAACCAGACGATAATTCAGAGGGTCTGAATCTACTCACAACTCAATTGAACCAGTTCATATTGACATCTGTGTTTGTGTTTCTGAGCTGTGCAGTGGGTGTGATTTGACATGATTCCACTCTAAAGGCACTCCACTCTAAAGGTAGTTGATTTGAATGATGGAATCAGAGCATGGGGAACACCCATATTTGCTGCTTATTCCAATTGCTACTTTGTTCAATCAGGAGCTGCAGATACATTTCCAGCAATGCTGGTTCCACCAAGGTATAGTTAGAGGTAAGGGAGTTGGTCAGCTCAAATGGAAATTGCTGGTGAAATTCAGCAAGTCTGGCAGCATCAGTAGGGAGAAAGCAGAGTTAACGTCCAGTGACTCTTCATCAGAACTGGACTCGCAATGTTAGCTCTGCTTCTCCCCAAAGATATGCCAAAGATATAAAACTCCTGAGTTTTACCAGCAATTTCCGTTCTTGATTCAAACCTCCAGCATCCAGAGTTCTTTGTTTTATTGAAAGTGGTAGAGGCATGTAGAATTACAACATTTAAAAGACATTTGGGCAGGTACATGAATAGAAATATTTAGAGGGATATGGACCAAATGCAGGCAAATGGTACTGGATTTAAGAATAACAAGTTATAGAGCTGGATGAACACATCAGGCCAAGCAGCATCAGAGGAGCAGGAAAGCTGGTGTTTTGGGCCTAGACCCTTCTTCAGAAATGGGGGAGGGGAAGGGGTTGCTGAAATAAATAGGGAGAGAGGGGGAGGTGAATAGGAGATGGATAGAGGAGAAGATAGGTGGAGAGGAGACAGACAAGTCAAAGAGGAGGGGATGGAGCCAGTAAAGGTGAGTGTAGATGGGGAGTGAGGGAGGAGACAGGTCAGTCCAGGGAGGACGGACATGTCTACACCATATTATCTCAGATTCTCCAACATCTGCAGTTCCTATTATCTCTGGTACTGGATTTAGTTTGGGAAAACTGGTCGGCATAGATGAGTTGGACCAATGAGTGTCTTTCAGTGCTGTATGATTCTATGACTCTATTGTTAGATCAGTTGGCTGGATGGCTGGTGGGAAATGCCAATAGCATGGGTTGAAGTTCAGTATCAGCTGGTGGTACTATGAAGGTCTCAATTTCACCTCTTTCCTTAGATGTGTTGGTTAAACCATGACCAGTTGTCACTTTCTAATGAGACAGTGGGTCTATGGTGACTTTGCGTTTTAGTTGGAGGTGACTGAGCAGAGCACCAAACAGTTGATGTTGTAAGTGGATAAATAACCTACCAAAATCATTTACTAAATTAAATACAACTCTTGGTTTAAGCTCCAATTCTTTTCCACTAAACATTCTCCCGTATAACATACATTTAACTTTCAATGGCACCCAGCCTTCAGTTGCTATGTACTTCATCACTTCTTCATTTAATTTGCTGCTATTCATCTTAGTCTGAATGTAAAATGACTATTTGACTCATACTTCTAAGAGGATGAGCGCTGGCCACAAATAGAAGAAGTAGAAAAAGATGCAAAGGAGGAGACCTTGTAATATGTATTGTTGCATTGTCTGTAAGGAGCTAGGAACTGATTAGCCAGGAACCGGTTGTTACATGCACGTATTGCTGGGAGCTTCATGCGCGTCTGTGCTAGAGATCCATGTGGCATGTAACATGACACTGGCCTAAAGCAGGCTTCCTACAGTTATCGTGACGAGCTGCATTAAAGACAAAGAGTTCTAACTCTTCCAATTCTGAACTGTGATTATTTCTGAATCATGAGAACTAACTGACATCAGTGTACAGTCATTCCTCTGTATCCGCAAGGGTTCCACTCCTGAGTAACCCTGCGAATGATGAAATTTGCAAGTCCTGAACCCATTAAAAATAGGTTAAAAATTTCGGATATGTGAGTTTTGCCCACAGATTTGATTTTTTTTTGCTATTACTTATTTTTTGACGTGGATAGGAGAATTCACGATTCATGATTTCACAGATGTAGAGGATTTACTGCGCCATTCATTTGGAAATAGAGATACAAGGAACTTGCAGGTATCCATGGACAGAACGACAGTGACCTGTGCCATACACTTACTGATTTTATTTCACCAAGAACAGAACAATGTGAAGACTGAGCGTGGCAATGACTGGGCCACACCTAAATCAAATCAAGTTATTTTGAGTTCCAGGACATGTAACCAGCAAACAACCACAGAACATCCACAGGATGTGGATTCCCTCATTCTCCTAAGCTGAACCTCTGCTAGTCAGTGAAAAGTATAGGCGGCAAACTAAAGGTACATCTTCCAATATCTCAGGCTACCTTGGAATGCTTCACAGCTAACACAGTATTTCTGAAGAGTAGACATTGCCGTGAGGCAAGGAAACAAAACAGCCAAATTTCACACAAGGTCTCACACAGCAATGAAATATCTAGCCAGTATTTATTGCCTTTTGAGAATAAGCTGCTTTCTTGAACCACTGCTGTCCCTATATGAACATAAGAACAAGGAGCAGAGGTAAACCATTCAAACCTTCTCCTCCATTCAATAAGATCACTTCTAATCTGATTGTAGCTTGAAATCTATGTTCTCATCCATTCTTGGTAACCTTTCAATCCCTTGCTTAACAAAAACCTATTTACTTTTATCTTAGAAATATTCAAGGAATCAGGATCCATCATCTTTTGAGGAATAGAGTTTCAAAGATTCACAATCAAAACATAGAACATAGAACAGTACAGCACAGTACAGGCCCTTCAGCCCACAATGTTGTGCCGGCCTGTTATCCCACTCTAAGATCAAACTACCCTTCACATCCTAATGTTACTATCATGCATGTGCCTATCCAAGAGTCGCTTAAGTGTCCCTAGTGTATCCTACTCCGCTACCACCGCTCGCAGTATATTCCATGCAGCTGCCACTCTCTGTGTAAAGAATCTATCTCTGACATCTCCCCTATACCTTCCTCTAATCACCTTAAAATTATGTCCCCTCGTAATTGTCATTTCCGCCCTGGAAAAAATGTCTCTGGCTATGCACTCTATCTATGCCTCTCATCACCTTGTACACCTCTATCAAGTCACCTCTCATCCTTCTTTGCTCCAATGAGAAAAGCCAGGTTCCCTCAACCTTTCCTCATAAGACATGTCCTCCATTCCAGGCAGCATCCTGGTAAATATCCTCTGCAGTCTCTCTAAAGCTTCCACATCTTTCCTATAATGAGGCGACCAGAACTGAACACAATATTCCAAGTGCATTCTGATCAAGGCTTTTATAGAGCTGCAGCATTACCTTGCAGCACTTAAATTCAATCCCCTGGCCAAAGAAAGCCAACACACCATACGCCTACTTAACAACCCAATCAACTTTGCTAGCAACTTTGAGGGATCTGTGGACGTGGACTCCAAGATCCTTCTGTTCCTCCACACTGCCAAGAATCCTGTCATTAATCCTATATTCTACATTCAAATTCAACCTTCCAAAATAAATCACTTCACACTTTTCCGGGTTGAATTCCATCTGCCACTTCTTTGCCCAGCTCTGCCTCCTGTCAATGTCCCATTGAAACCTACAACAGCTCTCCACACTATCCACAACTCCACCAACCTTTGTGTCATCGGCAAACTTACAAACCCACTCTTATACTTCTGCATCCAAATCATTTATGAAGATCACAAAGAGCAAAGGTCCTAGAACAGATCCCTGTGGAACACCACTGGACACTGAGCTCCAGAATAAATAGTTTCCATCTACTACCACCCTCTGTCTTCTATTGGACAGCTAATTCTGTATCCAGACAGCCATATTTCCCTGAATCCCATGCCTCCTTAATTTCTGAATGAGCCTACCATGGGAAACCTTATCAAACACTTTACTAAAATCCATATACACCACATCTACTGCTCTACCTTCATCAATGTGTTTTGTCACATCCTGAAAGAATTCAATAAGGCTTGAGAGACATGACCTACGCTTCACAAAGCCATGATGACTATTTCTAATCAAACTGTGCTTTTCCAAATTATCATAAATACTATCTCTCAGAATCCTCTCCAATAATTTGCCTACTACAGAAGTAAGACTGATTGGTCTGTAATTCCAAGGATTATCTCAATTCTCTTTCTTAAACTAGGGAATAACTTTTGCCACCCTGCAGTCATCGAGTACTATTCCATTGGACAGCGAGGACGCAAAGATCATTGCCAAAGGTGCAGCAATCTCTTCCCTCATTTCCAGTAGCAACCTTGGATATATCCCATTTGGCCCAGGGGACTTATCTATCCTCATGTTTTTCAAAATTTCTAGCACATCCTCCTAACATCAACCTGTTAGAACATATCAGCCTGTTTCACGCTGTCCTCACAAATGTCAAGGTCCCTCTCACTGGTGAATTTTGAAGCAATGTATTCACTAAGGACCTCCCCTACCTCCTCTGCCTCCAGGCACAAGTTCCCTTCACTATCTCTGATCAGCCTTACCCTCACTCTGGCCATCCTCTTTTTCCTCACATAAGTATAGAGCGCCTTGGGGTTTTCCTTAATCCTACTCACCAAAGCTTTTCCATGCCCCCTTCTAGCTCTCCTAAATCCATTTTTTAAGTCTTTCCTGGTTACCTTGTAGCCCTCTAGAGTCCTGTCCGATCCTTGTTTCCTCAACCTTAAGTAAGCTTCCTTCTACCTCTTGACTAGATGTTCCACATGTCTTCCAATGTTCCTTCACCTAACCATCCCTTCCTTTCCTCAGTCAGTGGGACAAACCTATGCAGCACTCATAGCAAGTGCTCTAAAAGTCCTCTAAAAGAAAAAATTAAATGACTTATCTCTGTTTTAAATGGACAACCTTCGACTTCTATACAGCAACCTGTATTGCTTGATTCTCCCATGAAGGGAAACATCCTGTCAACATTTACTGTATCAAGATCCCTCAGGGTCTTATATGCTATAGTCAAATTGTCTCTTACTCTTCTAAATTCTAGCAAATATAAGCTTAGTCTATGCAGCATGATCTAATAGAACCACCTGCCAGTTTCAGGTATTAGTCTAATAAACCACTTCTGAACTTCTTCCAATGTGTTTATATCTTTCTTTAAATAAGGTGACCAATATTCTGCACAATGCTCCAGATGTGGTCTCACCAGTACCCTGGATAATGAAACATAACTTCCCTACGTTAGTATTCAACTCCTCTCTCAATAAGTAATAACATTCTTTTGGCTTTCTGAATTACTTCCTGTAGCTGCATATTATCCTTTTGTGATTCATACATTAGGACCCAGATTCCTCTGCAGGTCTGAGCTTTGCAATCTCTCACCATTTAGGTAATATGCTTTTTTTTTTATTCTACCTGCCAAAATAGATAATTTCACATTTTCCCATATTCTATCTGCCTCATCTTTCTCCACTCAGTTAAAGTATCACATACCTTTTTGTAGCCTATTTATATCCTCTTTGTAACTTACTTTGCTATCAACATTGGCAAATTTGGCAACTCTAACTTCCATCTCTTCATCCATGTGATTTCTGTAAATTGTAAACAGTTGAGGTGCCAGCACTAATCTCTGTGGCACATCTCTCCTTATATCTTTCCATCTTGAAAAAGACCCTTTTATGCTGACTCTCTGCTTCCCGTTAACCAGTCAATCCTTTATTCCCAACAGTATACTATCCTTGATAATGAGCTTTAATTTTCCACAATAGTTTTCAATATGGCACCTTATCAAATATCTTCTGGAAATCTAAGAACTGTGTATACTACTGGCTAACCTTTAACCAAAGCATGTGTTGCCTCCTCAAGGAACTCCAATAGGTTAGTAAAACTTGATTTCCTTTTCACAAAATTATGTTGAGTCTGACCAGTACCTTGAATTTATCTAAGTGTCCTGCAGTAACTTCTTTAATGATAGCTTCTAACATTATCCATATGAAAGAAGTTCATTCAACAGACTGTAATTTTGCCCTTTATGTCTCTTCTCTTTGAATTTTTTAGAGTAGCCTCAGAGTGAAGGGATGACCCTTTAGACCTGAGAGGAGGAGCAAATTATTGATCCAGAGGGTGGTTAGCTTTTGAAACTAATTACTGCAAAGAATCGTGGAAGCCAAGTCTTTGAATGTCTTTAAGATAGAGATAGATAGGTTCTTGATTGGTAAGGAGGGGTCAAGGGCTCTGGGGAGAAGGCAGGAGAATGGGATTGAGCAACATGTCAGCCAAGATCAAATGGCACAGCAGACATGATGGGCTGATGGTCTGATTCTTCTCTGACATCTTATGGTCTTCTGGGATGTGGGCACCCTGTCTGTCCAGTACCTTGTCCAGTGGGTACTCCAGGTCCCTGCCTCCAAAGCAGGCTGCTAAATTCCCCTTGTTTGCCACATTCAGGACAGATGTCAGGAATTATGCAGGGAAACTCTGGACTGCCAGCACCCATTCAGGTGCAAAACAGGCTTTCCTGCTCCTATGATGCTGCTTGGCCTGCTGTGTTCATCCAGCTCCACACCTTTTAAAGATGATGCAAGGGCTGTGGTATTTTTGCAGATATTGACTGAGTGGCAGGTTCTTCTGGGAATGACGCATAGTATGATAGGCTAAAATCAGACAAGAAGGATGTCTTAGGGGTGGTTAGGTGATTAAGGAAGCAAATGTGGTAATGTTTGGGAGAAATCTCGTTGGGTCTCTTAGTAAGAATCCCGCTGAGGACCTCAATGCAATTTGCTCTCAGCCAAGAGACAAAAAATTCATCCCTGAATTAATATTCCAGATTTGTAGTATTCAAAAGTATTGCCAGTTGTTACTGCATGTTTTCAGCAGTTTCTATTTCTATTTCAGATTTCTAGAATCTGCAGAATTTTTTTGAGCTGTGTTAAGAAAGGTTGGGAGTTATTTTTTTGAAATGTTAATGCTGGTCACCTTGTATTTTTTGTCATTTTCTCTGGGTTAAAAAATATATGCTGTGATGATCCTCTGTCTCTAAGAGATGTATTTTGTCCTGTCTATTTTTTCTGAAGAAAGGTTGCGACAGAGGTACTGAGTGGTTGGCCAAGCCAATAGAGTAAACAGTTTGTAAGACCTTGTTTTTTTTAAATTGAAACAATAGAAGTAGCTTGAATAGGTCGGTTCAAGCTTTCACAGAACCAGGATTTTTAGTTTTAGCTTTCAGCAGTTGCTTGAGTCTTGAAGCTGAATGTGGAAGCTAAAAGCTGGGGTTCTCTTCTTGCTGCTAGAGACAATCTATTTTACTGAATTTGCCTTTTCCAAGGGTGTGTTTATGAGTTGTTACTACATGAGAATTAATAGTGGTTTATATATATATGTATTATTTTGTTAAGCATTCGATAGAGTTACAGTTAAGCTAATTCTTTTCTTTCATTTTTATTTTATCATTGTTTTAACTGTGGTAGTGTAGTGTAAAAATAAAGTGCTTTTTGTTTAAAGTTGAGTAGTTTGACCAATCGAATTGCATCTGGAACACAATGCCTTCTACTTACCTTTAAAATAAGAAAAGGTTAGGTTCTAGGCTATCTTCTAATATATTTTGAGATGGTTTAGTCTAGTCCATAACAACATACATTACCTGAACAATTGTGTCCCCTATTTAAACACATATTGCTTTGCATTTCCTCACGACTTGCATTTTTAAATAAAAAAATTTGAAACTGCTACTGACCACCAGAGGGAGATACATAGCAGTTTCCTGGGTCCTGCTCCAGATATTTTCAAATCAATCTGTTCAGAAAGGTTAGAACTCATCTCTGGAGCAATAGGGACTTGAAGCTGGGGCTCCTGGCTCAGAGGTGGGGACACTATTGTTGCACCTGTCCTAACTGAATGTATAATTTTTATGAATTTTTGATCACAATTTATATGAAGAATCATTTTTTGAGCTTGTTTGTTCAATCTACCACTGAATGTTCCCTCTTAGATGATATGTTTGTCTCTCATTCCCACTTAATTTAAAACATTTTTGATTCTTGGAGGACTTGACAGGAAAGATGCCAAAGGGATGTTTCCCCTTGACCACACGGCATAATCTCAGCATGGGTGGTTGCTTGTTTAAGACAGAAATGAGGTGGAATTTCTTCTCTCAGATGATAGTGCATCTGTGGAATTTTTTTACCATAGAGGGCTGTCAAAGTTGTGAAATGTATTCAAGGCTGAGATGGACAGATTTTTAATCTGTAGGCAATCGACAGCCATGGGAAAAGAGCGGGAAAGCAGGGTTGAAGGTTATTAGATGAGCCGTGATCTCAATGAATGGCAGAGCAGATTTGATGGGCTGAATAGCCTATATGTGCTCTTAATTGAATCTTTTCAGCTTTCCCCAGTCTTTCCTCATTATTTGGTCGTCTGATACTAAAGGGTAAAATTGGATAGTGTAGCAAAGCAGAACGGGAACATAATTAACCAGCATGTGGTTGCGCTCAATTTTCTTGATTCCAATGCAAAATTAATTGTGGTGTGAAATTAGATGTCAAATGGATACCTGACCATTTTATATGACTCACAATGACTGTTTCAGGCTTTAGTTATTATTCTTATTTGCTATGCTGTCTTAGAGTTTGACTTCAAATTTCAATGAGCTAAACTGGGCAAAGTACTCAGTGTGTGGTGTGACTGCACTTTGATTTGTGCTTTTTGCAGATCTTGAGCCCATTTTTGTTTCATTTCAGTTATTTTGGTATCATTTGTGAAGTAAATTTAACGCTCACTTGTCCCAAGTTATCTATGCATTTTCTAGTCCTCTACAAACTTGTACAGCCTTGGATGCTATTAATGGAGAAAACCACTTACACGTTAGTACAAAGTTGCAGCATGAGACAGCTAGCTGCTGTCAGAACAAAAAAGATGTTTTGCCCCCTACACAAATGAATAAAATGATATGAGTTTCAGTCCTGGGGTGATTTCAGGTAAGTTTGCCGAATGTCTCAACTCCTGTTGTACTGTTTCAAACAACATTCCCCATTAACCATTTCCAGGGGATAGCATGTTAATTGTACTCAAAAGCCTGTGTTTGCCAGCTACAGAAAGTATATCTACACTTATTTGTGAGTCTGCAACTAGAAATCATTTACTGAATAATCCAAACTGCACTGAAAATGAGAGAACTTAAGTTATGAGGATAGATTGGAAAAGGTCAGTCTGTTTTCCTCGGTGAGGAGAATAATGAAAAGAGGGGATTTATAGGGGTATTGAGATTCATGAGGAATATGGTCAGAATAGTTTAGAAGAAACAATGCCTACTTGTGAAAGCTCTGTGAATGGGAGGGCACAGATTTAAACTAATTGGCAAAAGATGCAGAAGTAGCAAGTGGAAAAATTTCATCATACGACAAATTGTTAAAAGAGTGGAATGCACTGCCTGAGTGTGTCTTGGAGGTAGGTTCAATTGAGACATTCATAAGGGAAGTAGGTAGTTAGTTGAAAAGGAGCAATGTACATGGTTATAGGCAGAAGGTAGGAGAATTTTACTGGATGACTTGCTTATGCAGAGAGACAGTGACACCACAAGGGGCTGAATGGTCTTTTTCTGTGTTGGAATAATTCTTTGATTGTGTGATATTGCATGGTTCTTTGAAATAGGAGTAATACTAGGATTTCTGGGCCAATGAGTTGTTAAAACATTGACCCGTTAAAACACAACATTTGTGTTTGAAACAGATCTTCCCTTGATTTGTCACTTTAAGTTGTGCTTTCCCTTCTTCATTTTATATGTTGCTGAGGTCATTCAGTGATATGTCATTAATAAGTTAATCATACTTCCTGGTGTGCACTGCCTGATGCTTTTTCTCAGTATTGTGGTCACGGTTAAGAGCTACAATCACTTTATCGCTATCCAACCTTGCTGCCTGGTGAAGAAGTTGTATGATCATTAACTCCATCACAATAAGCAAAAGCACAATTTCAGTCAAAATCCAAATATTTTAAGGAAGGAGAAAATACACTATGAGAAAAAAGATGTACACTGTACGTACCACTGGGTGTGTGGAAAGACATTGCTAATGATGTTAATTGTGTCTTGCTTTCTGAATAGTTATTTTCATCCTTCACAGAATTGAGTGTAGAAATACCCATCTATTCTGTTCATGTGCTATTTAGCTCATTACTGAATAGCTAAGAGTCAGAGCTTCATCTGAGCTGGAATTGGAAGCTGGGCCTTTTCAGATGAGACAGCTTGTGCTTTGTGAGCTAAAAGCTTGATATGACTCACTTGTGGCCTCATTTGAAGATTGCAACACACAGTTATGATCTTGGTGGATCGTGGTGAAGCAGACAGCATGCAAACTTTGCATTGCTTGATCATCTCCATGATTGTGGTGAGTATCGGTAGGGGCCTACTTTTATGCAAGGTTAACGTGAATGTAGGTTTGCTTTAAAACCAGTAAAAGAGCAGCAGCATCTGAGAGTGTTTCTCACAATAAAGAGAAGACCCTTATGCAATCTGATAGAGCACTGGGGTCCTTCATGAAAAACGTGAAGGTACATGGCAATTTATTTTTCTGCAGCGGGGCTTAGCAGCTCAAGAAACATATAAACTGAAGAGAATGCAGATTGGCGCAGAGGCCAATGCAAGGAGAGTGGTGCAGAGAATCTAGTTACAGGACCAGATGGCCACAAAGTTTGCAGTATCTGACACTGCTGAAACCATCCAGAATGACCGCAAATTCTTGCTTTAGGCACCTTCTCGAATTCCACTTCATTGTCATCCCATAATCTCATATAAATTACAAGCTTCAGCAGTGGGACCATTTCACGTTTTTTGTTTCAAAATCACATCCTCTGACAATCCCAAGCCTTTTAGTGTGCTTATGCGGGGGCAAAGCTTTTCATTTAAACACCGGTTCATCAGTGCATGTTTAAGATCTGGAGGTCCAGGTCTGGTGCAACATAACTAATAGACTCTGATTGAATGACAATGTGCCCTCCCATCATGCTTCCAGCACAAGTACAGGATGCCAACAGTGTGCCATTTTTTTGAACATGATGATTGATGTGTAATGTGCCAGAAGTCACTAGACACAAGCACCCAGTCATTGCCAGACTCCCGTAGTACTGAAACCAACAGTGTTTTGGAAATGTAATGTGTAGCCTTTATTGACTTTAAGGGATTTACTAATGGCTGATGGCATTGTTTAAACAATGACAAGCTGAAATGTTGCAAAGTACTTGAATATAGTCATTCTGCAAACTCAATGTACTTTTCCCTCGTAGAACGAGGCAGATTTCACCAAGAGAAGCTGTACCCAATCAGAGAATCAAAATTGGAATGATGCTCCATTTTGCTGACGGGTACCTTCTCACTTGCCATCCTTTCAAAAATCTTTGATAGTAATCAAACACCCTCTCATTTTCACTTTAACTTTGTAAGATAGAATTTTCAGTATTTATTCATAGAAAACATAAAGAATGTTTGTGAAATTTTAAATTATAAGCTGTACAAAATGGACCTATTAAGAATTAACTTGCCAGCATAAGGCGGTTACTCTTTATGCATATAATACATAAAAAACAAATCTTAGTCATAAAAAGCCAATCAAAAATGGCAACATCTAGAGATTATTTAACAGAACATAATCCCCTAGATAGTAACTATTTTAATTTTCCATTTCTTCTGTCAACACTATCTTTTGCAGACATAAAGGACTAACTTTAACTACCAGCAAAAGACTTTGACCAAATCAAGACATGTACCTTAAATGGTTAATACCCTGTTAAAATTCACCAGTTCCAAGGGGACCAGGTCCAACTCTGCCCATTTGTACATTCAATTTTTAAATTGCAATTGGCTTAGTTGTGAAGGTAAAGTTGAGCCAGGTTAGGTCACAGCAGCAGTGGAGCTACTGTTGCTTTCCCAATGCACAGACTAAGTCAAAATCTGTGCTCTGTTTCAATTGTTGCATTTGATGTTGTTATTCTTTCTGAATGAACCAGGAGGACAAGTGTCAGCAGACAGTTTGACCAAAGGCATTGCAGTTATGTCTAATCTGTTTTCATCCACTGTCTAAAGTGCTACAGGAAGAGCTGGAAATTGTAGATGTTTCCATTGCTAGATTGGAAAGAGACAGACGTAAAGGGACTGAGGGTGATGTGATCTATACTACCATTAGTTATTTTGATTGGCTGTAGACATCTTCTTTCAGATGGCATACCTTTGAAACTTTCTTTCTGCCAATTGGAAACCTGAACAGGCAGTGGTCCTCAATTGTGCCATGTCCACATATGGTTGTCCACACATTTTTTTTTCCATTCTCAGGATGTGGGCATTGCTGGCTAAGCCAGCATTTATTTACCCTTTATAATTGCTCAGAGGACACTTAAGAGTCAACTATTTTACTGTGGGTCTGGGATTCAGACTAGACAAGAATGGCAGTTACCTTCCTCAAAAGACATTAGTGGAACAGATAGGTCTTTCCAACAATTGATGGTTAGACTTTTAATTCCATAATTTTTTTATTTTGAATTCAAATTCCACCATCTGCAATGGTGTGAATTGATCCAACAATCTAGGTCATTTCCCAGGTCTCTGGATTAATGGTCTAGCGATAAAACTAGCTGGCCATCACTTCCCATTAATGACTGCTGTTCGGACTTTAGCACTCTACTGCCAGCTGATGTAGACTTCTTTGACATGCCTTCTTTCACCTTAGAGCACTAAAATAGTTCTTTGGGGTATTTAAAAGCAATTGTCAATAATTTGTTTTGCATTTGTATGGAAGCTGGCAGAGGAGTCTATAACCTTGCAACTCGTGAACTGCAACAAATGTTTCAAACTCTTTTTCCTACTGCATTGTTTAATCTTCTTGTTTCGCTGAATTCTGGAGGCTGGTTAAGTTTTACTTAAATGTTTGATCATTCTGCACGCAATATACCCGACCGTGCACAAAAATTCCCTAATTGTAGTAATACTAAACATTGCCAAAGAAGGTATAAACACTAAAAAGCTACTGAAAACAATGTAAACGAGAAAACAAGACTCTTCGATATCCCCCCTTTTAATGTCTGGTATAAACCTTAAAAAAATCCCTTCCTTATTACCATATTCTCCTAAAATAAGATCTTATTTTAAAAAATCTGCTTCCCCATGCATGGCAAAATAAATGCCATCAGAAAAGCTTATAAACATTCTGACTCCAAATGCACACACATGCAAACTGTCACACGTAATACTGTCTCAGTAAAGGCTGGCTCGGGACTACAATTTCTTGAATAACTGAGCCATCCTGCCCCTCATCACAGCACATTTAAGGCCTTTAGCGTGATGTATATTTTTAAAAGTCTTGTCTCCTGCCATGTTCTGATAGTATCTTTCAGAAATAAATTTTAAATTGCTTCTCTCCTATCTGCCAACATAATTAACATGTCTGAGGTCACAGGCTATATTCGACTGGTGAAAGTTATTTCACCCATCTCCAATAGTCCATTTAGAGCCCCACTATCACCATTTTTTATTTCAGCATTAAACCAGCACTCTAAATTACATTACCATCATTGACTATTTTTTGCATAAAGAACTTGCAAACGTTTCAATCTCATTTAGGCATTTCTCTTCCTTATTGTGTTTGGCGTCGTTGAGATTTGAATGATGTGCTTTCATTGTACCTTTCCCAGGCTTTTAACTCTCTTATGTATTTCAATGAGGTGTTGTTTCAGCCACCTCATTTTAAGACTGAACAAATAAAAATGAATCCAGTCTCACACTGCACTGAGAGTAAACAGCTCTGCATTATCTTCAAGGTTTGGACAAATACTTTGTATCCTAGTGACAAAATAACCACTAAATATACGGTGTCCCCGACAATGCACTTTCCAGATACTGAATAACTAATTCTTCTCTGCTGATGCAGCAATTTAGTATAGCAGTTTTGACAAGTCCAATGCTGAGCACAAATTCTATGAAAGCATCACATTGCTTTCCAGGGCTTGGCCTGTTCGGCTTTTAGGATATAATACTCTGCTTATTTTGTTATTTTTAAACTTACAGGTGCTCTAGATTTGGGGCATTGGCTGCTATAATTTCAACACATGGAAAGGGTTGAAAACAAAACCTTCATGAAAATATATTGATGTGTATCTTAAGTTTGAATTTAAGAACTGAAAAGAACAAGAAGGTTCCCAAATCTTAAATGATTGCAATAATATGAAGTAGGACAGAGAATGAAGTGAAGTTGTTTGAAGCAGAAGACAAGCTGGGCTTTCTCGCAAATTACAGCGAAACTAATGAAAACACATTTATACATTTCTTGTTCAGCAAAGTTTATCAATAATGCAGAGATGCCGGTGTTGGACTGCGATGGAAAAAGTCAGGAGTCAAACAATACCAAGTTACAGTCCAACAGGTTTATTTGAAATCACAAATTTTCAGAGCATAGCCCCTTCTTCATCTGACAAAAGGGCTATACTGTGAAAGCTTGTGATTTCAAAGTTTATCAATTCTAGTTTATAGGAAAATGAAAATTAATGTTCTGTTTGGCTGGCACCGCTATGAATATTTCCCCACAAGTGATATCTTGCTGCCACTTATGACACAGTTCCCATAGCAACAATAGAGAGTTGCAAAGATAAAAAATTGAAGTGCTATTTTACGTTTTCTTCTTCTTCACTCTTAGGATCGTCAATGAATGTTTCTATCGGTGTCCAAAAGCTCTTTTCATTAATAGGTTTCTGCGGTTTCTTTGGCCTCAAATAAAAATAAAGTGCAATGATGATAAGAGCTATAATGACTATAAATGGATAGATAAATATGAAGTAGAAGAGGGATGACGATGCACAAGCCTTTGAGTGAAGAGTAGCACCTAGAAAAAAAAACAAAAACAAGTTAGAAATGATAGTATTCTTTGAAACATTGGAAATATGAGCTCGTATTTCCAATCTAAAAACTGAATATGAACTTTAGGTAACTTTTTTCTAAGATAAGATCACGGCTCCAACTGGGGCTTGTGGGGTGCTGGGGTGGTGTGGGAAAGGGAGAGTGTGGGGACAGCCTGGGGTGGAGTGGGACAACGGTAGTGGAAAAAAGAACAAAAGAGAAAAGGGTGGTACTGGAGCTTAGTGGTTAACACTGCTGCCTCACAGTGCCAGGGACCCGGATTCAATTCCGCCCTTGGGCCACTGTCTGTGTGGAGTTTGCACATTCTCCCCATGTCTGTGTGGGTTTCTGCCACGTGCTCTGGTTTCCTCCCACGGTCCAAAGATGTGCAGATTAAGTAGGATGGCCATGCTAAATTGTCCATGGTGTGTAAATTAGGTGTATTAGCCATGGGAAATGTAGGGTTATAGGAAACGGCGAGGGGGTGGGCCTGGGTGGGATGCTCTTCAGAGGAGTGGTGTGGATTTTTTAGGCCAAATGGCCTGTTTCTAAACTGTAGAGATTCTATGATAACTTTAAGCTCCAGTTCCAGGATTTTCAAATGTAGAGCCAAAAGCAAATCAGAATATAACTTGCATTGTACGAAGAGTATGTGGCATTCAATGTGGAACTTATTCTAAAAATGAAGCAGGCTTTCCAGTTTAGTTAAAAGTCATTCATGAAAATCCTTCTGGTCAGCAATCCCATATAAGTATTTTGATAATGCTGAAAATTTCGTATTCAAGTATTCAATTTATACACAGTATTTTGTTTCAATATTCAGTTATGTCACATATACCATGCTTTAGTTTCACAACTAAACATTCACATTAGTCTCTGCATTTTAATCTATTACTAAATATTAAACATTATTTCTATATTTTTATATTGAAATTTTCTTCTTTAAAGCGGAAAGTGTTTTTCTAACATTTTACCACATCTAAGTAATTATGTTTTTGAAGTTCCATTCCAGGAATGGGAAGGTGGGTGGCAGATCTCCTGATGCATTGTGGAAGAGGTACTCGTATGAGTAAGTGAGAGATTCCTAGATAACCCACAGCAGATGTGAGGCTAGATGTATCAACTGAACAAGTGAATTGCTCCAGTTATTTCACATTCCTCGTTGCCAGAAGAAGCCTTCGGCCACCCCCAGCCCTAAATGCTGCTCCAAACCTTCAGTCTCTATTGACTATTGGCTTTGTCCGCACAGGTCCCCAGTTGTGCTCTCTTGCTCCTTCTTTGTAGCTCCTACCTACTGTCAGACTATAAATATAGGGAGTATTGGGAAAATTATTAAAATGGGGGACTGTCATTATGATCCACAAGGCGTTCATTTCTATATTTTCTTCATTTTTGCTGATCCTTGCTCAGGCCATAGCATACTTGCTGATTGCCAAACCATCTCCCTCTCCCTGTTAACACGAGAGAGATAGCGTTGGGCTTAGTCTCACAACAGGACTCCTGCCTACAGGCCTGAACCAAGAAGCAACCTGCAGGCTGCAGTAACATGTGGGATTGATGGCTGCACCTTTTTGGCTGCCAGAACGCAGTCCCTCTGTGCCATGAGTAGTGCCCACTGCTGGAAGAAGAGGATGCCATGGAAGGACGTTGTTGTCTAATCAGTTAAGTGGGGTCTGGAGCACAGGGATCAGTCAGATAGGAGACAGCAAGAACTGCAAATGGTGGAGTCAGTGTCAGTATGGTGTAGAACTAGAAGAACACAGCAGGTCAGGCAGTATCACAGGAGCAGGAAAGTTGATGTTTTGTGTCCAAGCTATGCCTGCTTCTTCGTAGGATACGTGAAACGTATACGTCCCTCTTCCGTGGTTACTCTGGTACCATCCCTCACCTCTTCCTCCGTTACAGTGATGACTGTAATCGGTGCTGCCTCGTGCTCCCATGAGGAGCTTGAACAGCTCATCAACTTCACCAACACCTTTCACCACAACCTCAACTTCACCTGGACCATCTCCACTACCTCCCTCCCCTTCCTGATCTCTCCATCTCCATCTCCGATAACCATCTCAGCACCGACGTCTATTTCAAATCCACTGACTCCATAACTACCTTGACTACACCTCCTCTTACCCACCCTCTCATCCTGCCTCCTTGACCTGACACTACTTGTTCATCTTCTTTTCCACCTACCCACCCCACTGACCAATCCTCACTAACTGCTGTCTGCATCCACCTATCACCATCCCACCTACCTTCCCGCAGCCCCACCCTCCTCCTCCCATTTATTTCCCAGCTCCCTTCCCACTCCCCAGCCCCGATAAAGGGTATAAACTGAAATATCGACTTTCCTTCTCCTCTGATGCTGCCTGACCCGTTGTGTTTCTTCAGCTTCACACTGTATTGATCAGTCAGGTAGGCCCTGAGGAGGGAGTGAGGTGTGTTGGGCTGATATTATGGATATGGCTATTGTTGCTATGGTGAGGAGGGGTGTCATGTGATTTGGGGGGGTCATCTATGAGCCAAAACAGTGTCCAATTAGGAGGCCAAAACTCCTTGCCCTATGTGATGCTCCAAGATACATCAAGTTGCAGGTTTCCCATGCTGTAGAGGGCCCATCCATGCCTGGTAAAATTGAAGCAGTTGTGAGAGGAGATCATTAAATATTCACCTAAGTGGCTCAATTCCTCTTTGGGTGGGAGGAGGACAATCAGATGCCTCCAGATACTGTCAGGTGGAAGGATATTAGGAATAGGTTGGAAATACAAAATCCCAACGTCCCATGCTATTTTAAGCGGTGTTTGACTCTAAGTCAGCCTAAGAGTGCTGGTAAAATCCAATGCTTTGTCTTTTGAAACTGTGAAAAGAACAGCACACAACTTGCTTGATGGTTTGTATTTTGAGCATAATCTGGACTATATGCTACTTCCAGTAGCTTCTGTATCAGAGTCCTCATTTACAGTGATCCTAAATGTTGCTGTAGGCTCTTTCAAGGGCGTCACAACAATAGTCAGAGCTCCATCAGTATGGCCTTCAGGGACTGGTCATGTTGGTTGCTCATTGGAGTCAATGACAGAGTTAGCGCAAGCTCACAGCAGCTGCATGGTCCAACCCTAAGTAAATGGTCCGACATGCTGAGAGAGTGCCAACAGCAATACCACTGCAAGGGTAAGTAGGTAAGAAGAAAATGTTTCTCAGGATGACGCATCATCTCTGCTACTAAACCACATCAGTCAAAAAACATAACCCAAGTCCAGCTATCATGTATTATGACATTGCAAATGCCATTAGATTTAAGTAGGAACTTTTCTTTCCATGTAGATTTGCTGCTAGAATTTTCCCTTGTTCCGTTGAATTTGCTTTGTGCTAAGGTCAAAGCTGAAAGGGAAGCTACGTATAAATACTGAAATGTATCAAAGTAATAAAGATCACAAAACAATCAACTGCACCAGGAGGGGAGTTTGATATTCACTGTTCTAACCACAATGTAAAATCCAGCCATTGAATGATAAAACTCTATCATCCTGATTTAATAGAACAGATGGGTAATAAATTGTTACATCCATTCACTTCAGCTGAAATACACAGCAAATGTACTTTTCAAATACTGCTACCCTAAAAAAAGATGACTTTATGGAGTTTTTGATATTCCATTATGTCCCACTGAATTATGTTCTTAGTAAAATCAGGACAGAGAGATAATTAAAGCAGACTGTGACTGCTCTAGTAATGATATATAGCATGTAATAAACAACTCTCGGAATCATTTTGTTCATTCCAGATGGTATTATGGTAGAGCAACTTAAATCATGAGGCAAAAGCCTATGAGAACAATAGACTAGATGAGGTTTGTGTTATTAAAGCCCTGGTGCAATCTCAATGTTGACTACATTTCTACATCTGTACATAATAAATGATATATCACCAACAGGGTTATGTGGAGAGACCATGTAGTGCAGTCGGTTGCAGCCCTGCCTCTGGACCAGTAGTTCAGGCTCAAGTTCTTTTTCAGGACTTGATAACCTGGATTGGCAACTTATAAGTTATTTTAATATGCTCATGGCAGGCAGCAAGAGCAGGGCACTCTCTTGCTTAACAAGCGTGGGGCTGGATGAACACAGCAGGTCAAGCAGCATCATAGGAGCAGGAAAACTTGACGTTTCGGGCCTAAACCCTTCATCAGAAATGGGGGAGGGGAAGAGGGTTCTGAAATAAATAGGGAGAGAGGGGGAGGCGGATAGAGGATGGATAGAGGAGAGGATAGGTGGAGAGGAGGCAGACAAGTCAAAGAGGCGGGGATGGAGCCAGTAAAGGTGAGTGTAGGT